>CM060125.1:28515166-28527666 GCA_030522415.1 Channallabes apus | reverse complement strand
TATTCTATTCATTAGTTATGAATTAAGCATTAAGTTTATTACATAAGCCATAAGTGTCACGTTCTGCTATGGTGTTGGACTGTGGGCTTGGTGTGGAGGCATAGATGCAGAGGGGATGCAGTGAAACGCAAAGAGTCTTTAATAATAATCAAACAAACAGAAAGCAAACACGAACAAAACATGAACTAAGAGAGTTGGCTTAAAACTTGGGAGCATGTTGTAACAGAACTCATAAACACTTAGACATAAGACTAGGGATTACATACATTGATTCACAATACAGACATGGGATACAAACTGGACAAGACAGGACACACGAAACAGTCTAACGGACTAAACATTAGGGACTATGCATGCAAGGGATAAACAAACACAAGACAGGCTTGGCTAGGTCTATTGGCTGAGCTGCACATTAGCTGCTAAGCTAGCTCATAGCTAATCAGACTAATGGCTACACCAGCCAGTAGCCTGAGACACAAGGGAATGAACAGACAAGGTACACAGCAGACTAGGTATGAAACAGACTAAGAACTCTAAAGGTTAGTGGCTAAAGATGTTAGTACCTAAACAGACTAAGAGCTAAGCAGACAATGAGACTAGACAGACACGAAGACTAGACAGACTAAGATCTAGACATGTTAGTATCACCCTCATTAGTATTGAAACAGACTACTAGCTAAACATGCAATGGGGGTTACTTACACAAAGGGGTAAACACAAAAGGCTAATTCTCCTAGAGGCTAATCCTGCTAGGAGACACAGAGACAAAGAGACATAAACTAAATCAAAGCAAATACAAACTTAAAGAGCTCCAGAAACTAAATGCCAACTATAATGAAATCAAACTAAAACAAGGAAACAAAACCCACATAACAGAAATTAATGCTCGACCCAGTTTCCCAGAACAAACAGGTATTTATAAAAGTGCTAATGAGCCTCCTCAGTTCAGGTGAGTATCCATGTCACCTGACCGAGGAGGCTTCTGGGAAACTGAGTCTAGGAACCAAAACTACAAAGTAAAAACACTGCCCTCTAGTGGGCAACCCTCACAGTACCCCCCCCTTAAAAACGCTCCTCCGGAGCGCTAACGGAGGTCCTGGGTACCCTTCCCCAATGTCCCGGGTCATTCCACCCGACTGCGACGCCGACGAGCAGGCTCCCCAAGGTGGGTGGGAGGGTGGGCGAGCTTGAATTGCCGCCGAAGCCAGGCACCGGGTGCAGCAGCGGCCTGCACCCGAGGCTGGGTGGCGGAGGCAGCAATGGCTCGTCCTCGGGGCTGAGCGGCGGTGAGCTCATGACGTCGTCGGGTGGCGGAGGCAGCACTGGGCCGATGCCGCAGGCCGAGCGGCGGAGGCAGTGCCGGATCGCTGGTGTAGGCCGGGCGTTGGAGGCAGTGCTGTGTCGCTCTTGCCGGTGGAGCGCTGCCTGCAGCACTGAGTCGCCCTCCAAGTCGGGCGGCCGATGCAGCACTGTGTTGTCCTCACGCCGGGCGGCCTCTGCAGTACTGTGGCCTCCTTTGACACCGGGTGGCGATGGAAGCACGCTCTCGAAGTCTGGCGGTGGCGGGTCGCTGTCACCGCTGTGAACGAAGCTAGAGAGCGTGGTGAGGGTTTTCCCTGGCGAGGTCCTGGCTGGGCTCTGGGGACATGAAGACGCCCCTGCGGCGCGCTGGAGAACTGGAGCCTCCCGTGAGGCGCGCTGGAGAACTGGAGCCTCCCGTGAAACGCGCTGGCGAAACTGGAGCCTCCCGTGAGGCGCGCTGGCGAAACTGGAGCCTCCACCGAGGCCCGCTGGCGAAACTGGAGCCTCCACCGAGGCCCGCTGGCGAAACTGGAGCCTCCACCGAGGCCCGCTGGCGAAACTGGAGCCTCCACCGAGGCCCGCTGGCGAAACTGGAGCCTCCACTGAGGCCCCCTCACCTCCAGTTCAGTCCCCTGTTTTGACGTGGGGCAAGCTGATTATTCCTGGTCAGCTTGCCCAGGTGTTATAGTCCCAGCCCCCCCCCCAAATTTTCTCCTGGGGGGGCCCCTCTGCTATGCCTCTTGTATGGTCGAGCATTCTGTCACGTTCTGCTATGGTGTTGGACTGTGGGCTTGGTGTGGAGGCATAGATGCAGAGGGGATGCAGTGAAACGCAAAGAGTCTTTAATAATAATCAAACAAACAGAAAGCAAACACGAACAAAACATGAACTAAGAGAGTTGGCTTAAAACTTGGGAGCATGTTGTAACAGAACTCATAAACACTTAGACATAAGACTAGGGATTACATACATTGATTCACAATACAGACATGGGATACAAACTGGACAAGACAGGACACACGAAACAGTCTAACGGACTAAACATTAGGGACTATGCATGCAAGGGATAAACAAACACAAGACAGGCTTGGCTAGGTCTATTGGCTGAGCTGCACATTAGCTGCTAAGCTAGCTCATAGCTAATCAGACTAATGGCTACACCAGCCAGTAGCCTGAGACACAAGGGAATGAACAGACAAGGTACACAGCAGACTAGGTATGAAACAGACTAAGAACTCTAAAGGTTAGTGGCTAAAGATGTTAGTACCTAAACAGACTAAGAGCTAAGCAGACAATGAGACTAGACAGACACGAAGACTAGACAGACTAAGATCTAGACATGTTAGTATCACCCTCATTAGTATTGAAACAGACTACTAGCTAAACATGCAATGGGGGTTACTTACACAAAGGGGTAAACACAAAAGGCTAATTCTCCTAGAGGCTAATCCTGCTAGGAGACACAGAGACAAAGAGACATAAACTAAATCAAAGCAAATACAAACTTAAAGAGCTCCAGAAACTAAATGCCAAATATAATGAAATCAAACTAAAACAAGGAAACAAAACCCACATAACAGAAATTAATGCTCGACCCAGTTTCCCAGAACAAACAGGTATTTATAAAAGTGCTAATGAGCCTCCTCAGTTCAGGTGAGTATCCATGTCACCTGACCGAGGAGGCTTCTGGGAAACTGAGTCTAGGAACCAAAACTACAAAGTAAAAACACTGCCCTCTAGTGGGCAACCCTCACAGTAAGCTCTGAATGTGTTAGTTAAGCATCCATTTTGACAATTGTAAGTTGTTCTGTGATGCCATTCCACTATGACATGTATTTGTATGACTATCGCATGATAGAAAAGTCAGTTTAGATGCGGAAGGCTACGGAAACACAAGCTTTTGACCGTAAGCTACCCGTAAGCAGATATATAACAAAAGTGTTGTTATATGCATAAGATACAGCAAATAGGTTGTTGTAAAAGTCAGAGATTTGCAAGATGCAGCAACTGGTGTCTGTAATCACAGTGGATTTACTCAAGACGACTGTATGAAGTGTTGATTCTTTGATGCTGACAAAATAAACTACAAGAGACAAAGAGATCGGACTTCTGTTGTGTGAGTGAAACTTCAAACCAAAGCTACGCGTCAAAACTAGTGAAATAATATGTCCGCATCTATATATATATATATATATATATATATATATATATATATATATATATAAGGTTTAACAATAGGTGAAATGCCACTATACCGTACTGTTGTCATACTACCAAAAGTGCATCTTTGATTTAGATCTTTGACTTTGATCATGAAGCAACAATATTAAATGAGATTTAAAAAAATCCTACAGTCCCTTAAGTTAGATGTTTTATGCTTAAAAAAGTGTATAGATGACATGAAAAATACAAGAAAGAAAAAAAGAATAAATGATATTGATATTTGTTCAAGATTGAATTCATATTCATGTTATTTATTTATTCATGTCTATACTAAGATATTTCCTTCCGACCAATCAGAATCCAGAATTCATCAGCACCGAGGTATAAACATATGAGCGTTCCAAATCCGTAAATAATATCCAAGTGAAAGCTGAATAAAACATTTTTTTTTTCATCTTTGAAGCTCTAAAATCAAAACAAATGACTAGGAACATTTTCCAATCCAGATGATTAAAAGAGTTTTTCATTGCCCAGAACCGGAAAAGCTCCGTAGGTGTTTCAGACTAATGGAGACTTGGCGTCATTTAACGATGGACGACACAGTGAGACGTCTTTAAGTATTCAGCAACATTACCCTGCTAATGGCTATTGTGGTCAATGGGTCAAATCAAGATACGGCAAAGGACAGCTCAGTAATTACAGCATGCATGTCTTTCTAGGTTTTTTTTCCTTTCCACACAGCCATTGTTTGTTTTCTCTAAGCAGTTTCACTAATGTTAGTTTTTTCCCGAACTTATCGGTGTTCTCACATGTGTCGTACTTTCAACTGACAGCACGGTGTAAAACTGATTTCGTTGCCTTTGCAGAGGTAGATATTACTAAACTCTAGGCAATGTTTAAAAGGTAAGTCAAGGAAACAACACAGTGGCCTTTTTTTATGTGGTAGTAGTGTTTCAAATAACTAAGGCCAAAGGCCTTTTATTTTTAGGCAGCTCAGACAAATGTAGTAGACTTAACACGTGCATGCGTTCATGCACAACAAGTTGTTTCCAGGCATAAACAAAATACATTGACTGTGAAATACACTTATGAAATAAATTCATGCAATAAATCATACAGTAGGTGCACCCCGAAGCGTGTACGGAGCATACTTCTGTTATGCTAGAACACGTCGATTGATTAGGGCGAAACAGCTCTCGGCAAAAGAGAGTAAAGACGCGAGTCAACATTTGTTTGTTGTTGGTCATTTCAAATCTTCTAGTTTTCAAAAGAATATGAAAAAAAAAAAACCTCCACCATTAAATAGACTGCCTTCAGCTTCAATTATGGTGCCCAATATGTTGGTGGCCAGTTCTTGTGTTACAGTGATTCCCTGTGCTCCCAGAACTTCAGAGTGAGTCCTAGAATATGTCTGTACCATACAGTATATACAGTACAGTAACATCATCTGCAGATGTACTGTAATAACCTCAATCATTGTGGACAAGAAAAGAAGAAACATGTTTCCTTACTTTGGCCATGACAACCTGAAGCACTACTTCCAGGGTATTGTACAGTGGCCACTATGCATGATGGGTGCATCGCTTCATGGGTTTCTGTACACGCCCTTTCTGCTCCAATCTTTATGCTTTATGCTTCCTAGCAAACTGAAGCATTGTTACTGATTAGTCTCACTTTGTTGTTGGTCTTTCGGCTGCTCCCGACGAGGGGTCGCCACAGCGGAATATTCAGTCCGCACTACAACTGGGCAAAGTTTTTACGCCGGATGCCCTTCCTGACGCAACCCTCCCATTTTATCTGGGTTTGGGACCAGCACTGCATCCACCGGCACTGGCTAGGAATCACCGGCATGGCAGGCGAAACACCTACCACTGAGCCACCAGTGAGCCACCAGTGCCCCTACTGATTAGTCTCACTAACAAATGCATTTCTTATGGAGAGAGAGGTGTTTAGTCCCAATCTTCACCTTTAAATATCTCAGGATAATCACATGACACAACACAGGTGAAGCATTAAACCCTTATTCCTCGTCAAGACAGGTATAAAGGAAGCCTCTCCCATGGTGAATGAATTAGGAAGCCGAGATTGCCTGGTCTGTGGGTGAATGAAAAAGCACTGATTCAATTCTCCCCAAACCACTCATCCTCCTCTAACTGGATTTTCACTTTCTGTTGAGCCCTAATGGAGGAGCATGCGCTTTTATTACTGGTGCCAGGTCCATCCGTGAGCTCCCAGTGGGCAGACCAGCAGGAACACACATCAGAAGCCACATGAAGGTCTGCTGTCAGCCGGGAGTGGAAACTGGCAGCAGCGGCAGCGCTGACAAAACTGTATGAAAGGCCAAATAACCAGTAAAGACTGAATTACAGAAAACTCTCCGGGGTCGTAGTCCTATGAAAGCCGCGGAGGCAGAGAGGATGAAAGGGGACGGAAACTGAAAATTAATTTCTCATCCTTTGTCAGCCTACTTTTCATTACAGCCGTTGATAGCAGCCTTTTAAACGTAATCCACATTGATTAAAAGTGTGAAAATGTCAGACTCTCACACCCAATTGACAGCCATTCGATTCAAATCAAAGAGGTGCCGGGCGATAAAAGCTCGCATTGCAATTGCGTTTTTACGATTAGCTCGTCTTTTTATTTGTGATGGATTGACATGAAATGTAATAACGTAGCTTGTTAACGGGTGTAAAAAATTATTGGAATAAAGCCTTATTATACTCGAAGTAAAAAGTCAACATAAAGCACTCCGTACAGTACGTCAAGTCTGCAATTGGTATAAAAAATTTATCTCAGATGGTTTTCGATTCATATGATTATGTCACAGGGACCAATATTGATTAATGCAATTGAAATGCAAGGAGAATAACTCTCTAAATCTTTCCCACACACAGCTCAGCAGTTTTCCTCCCTAAAAAGCGAGCTAGCAAATGTTTAAAATCTTCCGTCTCTCTTTTCTCATTCTTCTCCACCTCTGCATCCTCCATCATCCTGGTTACCAAGGCAACCGTGTCTATATGTGTTGGATTAGTAATAGGTTCTCGAGCAACATTATAACCTATCTTGTTACTGCCCTTACTTGTACCAGTACTGTAGCTGAAAAAGTAAAGCTGACACAGTCAGAAGTGAAAGAGCAGAAGATTTACGAACAGCAGATTTCTCTCTCTCTCTCTGAATACATCGTGGCACATATAGCCATATTTATACACGCATACTTGTGCTTGTAGAAGCACCATGCTTCTGAAACCCCGCCAACATGGAGCCACCGTACAGGTTGGATATAATAATCCAGTTTCAGCATGAATGTGTGTCATTAAATACATCAATTACTGTCTTAAATTCAGATTTTAAACACAACACATGCGAACAAATATTTAAAATCATTACCAGAGGAGACATATGGCACACTCAACAGACTTATTCCAGCTGAGTTTATACCAAGTTCATGCGAATACACAGACCACAGATCTTCCTCGAGGGAAATCCCCTTTTCAGGATGATACAGAGTGTGTATCCAGGAGGAATGTGGCGTAAGTGTCTATTTACTTGCAAATAACAGCTGCAGGGAAGATCCCCGAGCTTATCAGGGGTTCATATTTTTATCAGCAGCAGCTGTCATTGCGTCGAACAGCAAGGCGAGATGGGATGTGATGCATACTGATGTGCACACGCCCTAATCTCAAGGAAAAAAGAAACAATCCCATGACCTGTATTGAGAATGAAAGTGTTAGCTTTTCTCTGGCTTCCTACTGTAGTTACCATACAGCAAACAAGGACTATTTGTTTATTACCATGTATTTAATAGATTATATACAGAAATTTTATATATATATATATATATATATATATATATATATATATATAGTCGGCACGGTGGTGTAGTGGTTAGCACTGTCGCCTTGCACCTCCAGGGTCTGGGTTCGATTCCCCGGCCAGGCTCGATTCCCGTCTCTGTGTGCACGGAGTTTCTCCCCGTGCTTGGTGGGTTTCCTCTGGGTACTCCGGTTTCCTCCCACAGTCCAAAGATATGCAGGTTAGGCTAATTGGCGTTCCCAAATTGACCATAGTGTGTGAGTGTGTGTATGCCCTGCGATGGATTGGCACCCTGTCCAGGGTGTACCCCGCCTAGTGCCCGAAGTCTCCTGGGGTAGGCTCAAGGCCCCCCGCGACCCTGAATAGAGGATAAAGCGGTATAGAAGACGAATGAATGAATATATATATATATATATATATACGGAGCTATAAATAGTTGTTCAGACTTGAAATATTAACAAATTTCCACATATTTTTTCCTTTTTTTGCATTTAATTAAGTTCCAACCAGACAGACGTGTGTAGATAGATAGAAAGAAAGAAAGAAAGAAAGAAAGGAAATTCCAATGTCTAGTCTGATTAGTTGTTCCATGTATAGCCCGTGTTTTAGTTTGGACTTCTGGATTGAAATTCAGTGACTGTGGAAGACTGTTTGAATACAGTGAACTCAAAGAAACTCAAGAAATCAATTTGGGATGATTTAAGCTTGGTATGTTGTGCTGTGTTCATAAACTAAAGGTTCATAAAGGTAGGCTATGCCATTTAAATGCATGCTCAATTGGAACTATGGGTCCCCAAGTGTGCCAGGAAAATATCCCTTACACCATTACACCACCAGACAAGGCAGGATGGATCCACACTTTCATCTTGTTTACATCAGATACCTGACCTTACCATCCGAATGGTGCAGCAGAAATCAAGACTCATCAGACCAGACAATGTTTTTCCAATATTCTGTTGTGGAATTTTGTTAATTCTGTTTCCTGTTCTTTGCTGGTACGAGTGACACTCAGTGTGGGGTTTCTTCTGCTGTTGCCCATCTGCTTCATGGTTTGGAGTATTGTGCATTCAGAGATGCTCTTCGGCATACTGTACCTCAGTTGAAATGGGATGATATTGTTGCCTTTCTATCAGTTCAAACCAGTCTGACCATTCTCCTCTGACCTCTGGAATCATCAAGGCATTTTTACCCAGAGAACTGGCCTCACTGGATATTTTCTCTTTTTTTTTTTATATCATTCTATGAAGAAATTACCCCAGGTACATCAAATCAAGTATATGTGATCTTATGCGAACCCTTGTGATGGTGATGCACCAAAATCGCAGACTGAGCTAAAATTAACAGACTTCTTTAAAACATACCACAGCTTTTATGCAGAAAAACACCTTGTATTTTCCACAAAGACATGTTTTGCAATGGCATTGCTTCTTCTTTTTCCTTTGGGTTTATGACTGCGTTTATGACGTACTGTAGTCTCCAGGTTTAAAACTAGACTAAAGACACATCTCTTTAATCTGGCATACACATACTGTAATTCATCCCATAACCTCATACTCTAAATGAACACTCTCATCTAGTGCTGATAATATAATGAATGGCAGCCACACTAATTCTTTTCCACCTGCTCTTTCTTTTTATACCCATCCCGAGGCAATCTGGAGATTGTGCCAGCTCCAGTAGACAGAGGCCAACCATGCGAGGATCCTGAGGCATCCAGAGATGGATCACCTCCAGCTGGATTCTGCTTTTTGATGGTTGGGAAGTACATGCTGCTCTCGAACTCCCAGTGATCCGGACCACCTTTGCCCTTTTTTTTTATTTCAGATGCTATTTGCTTGAGATCAATCAGACAATAAACAGTAGTGCTAATTAATCAAATTGCATCAAAACTCACAATACTCTAAAATCAAATCAAATGCAATTGATAGTCTACCTGTCATTCGCAAGTTTATGCTAAGCATGCTGCATAACTTAAAAGAAAAAAGAAGAAATTAAAACCTCTTGACAGTAAAAAATTCCCTTAACTGACAAGTGAAAGTCACACCAAGTGGATTATTAATGGCATCTAGCTGCAGTTTCCATAGCAGCACTAGCATGGAGTGTGAACCCCAGCTCTTTGGCAGAATAAAAGGAGACAGGTTCGATTCTCCAGGGACAAAACCTGCAACTCTCTGGAATATATGCCTCCTTTCAAACGCAGCTCTCTGCCTGACGTGTTCAGAAGCTGTTTTGATGAATGCCTGCGAATGGAAAAGAAGGGGGTAAAAAATCCCCCTTTGACATTTGACCTCTAGGATTGCTAGGAAAGGGAGGAACTGGGTTGGTATTTGTGCATGTGGGATATGTGTGATGCTGAGAGGCAGTGTTGTTGCAGGGGGAGCTGTTAATTAGCAGGAGTAATTGATGTTTTCGATTTACGTGTGAAGAGGGGATGCTGTCAGAGCGCCGACGCCCAGGGAGAGACAGCGTGAAAGTGGATTAGCGGTGTCGGAGCAATTCGGGTGGCGTTGAGCTTTATGCTAAGTGCTTATAACAACAGGAAGATTAGCTTGTGAACACAAGGCCACTGCAGATAGCAGCTGTTTATATAATAATAATAATAATAATAATAATACATCTCAACTCATAAACTAACAAAAGAATTCTGTTGGATTGATTAATAAATTTAAAATTAATCAATGTAATACATTTTTGATTAATTAATTAATTAAAAAAGTAAATCTGCATAAAGCATGCTTAGGTTGCATAAGGATGTTGCACAAGTTTTTTTTTTTTTAAAACAAAACCGCCTACAATGTATTTGCCATATGCATGTAGCATTACAAATACATGCAATTTACTATAAATTATTCATCTTCAGCTATACTATATATTTTATATTAGATATTATATAATATTTTACATTTATATTAATATAAATTGTAGTGAATTATATAAAAAAACTGATCATAAAAATTATAAATGTTAGTAATTCATTATTTGTCTCCCACATATTGATACAGCAGCTAATCCATAAATCTTCTTCTTTGTCTTTCGGCTGTTCCCTTTCAGGGGTCGCCACAGCGAATCATCTGCCTCCCTCTAACCCTATCCTCTGCATCCTCTTCTCTCACACCAACTAACTTCATGTCCTCCGTCACTGCATCCATAAATCTCCTCTTTGGTCTTCCTCTAGACCTCCTGCCTGGCAGTTCCAACCTCATCATCCTTCTACCGATATATTCACACTCTATCATCTGAACATGTCCAAACCACCTCAATCTGGCCTCTCTGACTTTATCTCCAAAACATCTAACATGGGTTGTCCCTCTGATGAACTCAATCTTGATCCTATCCATCCTTGTCACTCCCAAGGAGAACCTCAACAACTTCAGCTCTGCTACCTCCAACTCTGCCTCCTGTCGTTTCTTCAGTGCCGCTGTCTCTAAGCCGTAGAACATCGCTGGTCTCACCACTGTCCTGTACACCTTTCCTTTCATTCTCGCTGATACTCTATCTCACAACACACCTGACACTTTTCTCCACCCATTCCAACCTGCCTGTACCCGCCTCTTCACCTCCTTTGAACACTCTCCGTTGCTCTCGACCGTTGACCCTAAGTACTTAAAATCCTGCACCTTCTTTACCTCTGCTCCCTGTAGCCTCACTGTTCCTCTTGGGTCCCTCTCATTCACACACATGTATTCCGTCTTGTTGCGGCTAACCTTCATTCCTCTGCTTTCCAGAGCGTACCTCCACCTCTCCAAATTTTCCTCCACCTGTTCCCTGCTCTCGCTACAAAGCACAATGTCATCTGCAAACATCATAGTCCATGGAGACTCCTGTCTAACTTCATCTGTCAGCCTGTCCATCACTAGAGCAAACAAAAAGGGGCTTAGAGCCGATCCTTGATGCAGACCCACATGCACCTTGAACTCTTCTGTCACACCTACTGTACAGCACATCTCACCACTGTCTTACAGCTCTCATACATGTCCTGCACCACTCTAACATACTTCTCTGCCACTCCAGACTTCCTCATACAACACCACAGCTCCTCTCTCGGCACCCTGTCGTACGCCTTCTCTAAATCTACACAGACACAATGCAACTCTTTATTAACTTCTCTGTACTTCTCCACCAGCATCCTCAAACCAAATACTGCATCTGATGTACTCTTTCTAGGCATAAAACCATATTGCTGCTCACAAATTCTCACCTCTGCCCTTAACCTAGCTTCCACTACTCTTTCCCACAGCTTCATTGTATGGCTCATTAGCTTTATACCTCTGTAATTGCCACAGCTCTGCACATCTCCCTTGTTCTTAAATACCAATACACTTCTCCTCCATTCCTCTGGAATCCTCCCACTCTCCAAGATCTCGTTAAACAAACTAGTGAGAAACTCTACTGCCACCTCTCCTAAGCACTTCCATACCTCCACAGGTATGTCATCAGGACCAACAGCCTTTCCACTCTTCATCCTCTTCAAAGCTCTTCTCACCTCCATTTACTAATATTTGCTACTTCCTGCTCCACAACAGTCACCTCTTCTACTCTTTGTTCTCTTTTGTTTTCCTCATTCATCAACTCCTCTAAATACTCCTTCCATCTTCCCATCACCCTCCTGGCATCTGTCAGTACATTTCCATCTCTATCTTTAATCACTCTAACCTGCTGCACATCCTTCCCATCTCTATCTCTCTGCCTCGCCAACCTGTACAGATCCACCTCTCCCTCCTTACTGCCCAGCCTAGCATACAAGTCCTCATACAGTATGCTCTTTGTTTGGCCTTTGCCACTTCTACCTTCACCTTACGCTGCATCTCCCTGTACTCCTGTCTACTCTCTTCAGTCCTCTCAGTGTCCCACTTCTTAGCTAGCCCCTTTCCCTGTATACACTCCTGGACTTCCTCATTCCACCACCAAGTCTCCTTGACCCCTTTTCACTTACCTGATGATACACCAAGTACCCTCTTACCTGTCTTCCTGATCACATTGGCTGTAGTTGTCCAGTCAACTGAAAGCATCTCCTGACCACCGATAGCTTGTCTCAACTCCTCCCTAAACACTACACAACATTCTTCCTTTCTCAGCTTCCACCACTTTGTCCTCTGCTCTGCCTTTGTCCTCTTCACCTTCCTCACCACCAGGGTTATTTTACACACCACCATTCTGTGTTGTCTGGCTACACTCTCCCCTACCAACACCTTGCAGTCACTGATCTCTTTCAGATTACAACG
>CM060125.1:28307666-28510166 GCA_030522415.1 Channallabes apus | reverse complement strand
TCATCCTGCATAATAAAGCAGAATAATTTCCACATTAAGGCAAAAATAATTAACATCATTAATTATTATTATTATTATGCACCTGTTAACCACAGCCATCACTCAATTTTCTCTTTTTCAGTTTTCTCTGATAAAATAAATATGAATACAACGGTGAGAAGGAGGACACTCTATTTAGTAATTGGTACATTAATTAATTAGTTAAAAAAATAATCCCACTATAAACCCTTACATTTTTATTTATTATTTTTGAATGTTCACTGATCTAAGAGATCAAAAACAACTGAAGTTTTTTTTCAGGATGAGGTCAATACATTTGTAACTTTATGACAATACCGACCTGACGCTGCTTCAACTTAAACAACCAATGCTTCATAAATGAAATGAAAGCATAATAAACCCTCATTCTAGCCTGAACCATTTTAAAGTGTTCACAAACTAGTCTCACTGAGCGAGAGAGCACATGAAAGTAAAAAGTGAAATAGAATTCCCCTTGCAGTCTGCGTGAAGGTTTTTAATCAGATAAGAAAAGGTCCAAACGGTGTTTACTTTGGATAGATTAAAATTACCCTCTACAGATACTATTAAGATTTGCCATGACTCTTATTTTTCTTATTTACTTCTTCTCTCTATCTTTCTGTTTAGCAGCAATTCAAGCCTCTCGGCATTTGCTCCTGATTAGTCCTGTGTGGTAGCAATGGAGCCTGTGATGACTATAGCTTTGCCGACTGTGAGTTTCTCTTCTATTCTCATATTTAACGATCAAAACATTAATATCGTCTTAATTCAGGTTTGCACATACAATATACACTGTATAAAGAAAAGAAAGAAAACCTAATAGGAAAGAAAACCTAATAAAGTAGCCTAGTAGTCTTTGACCGTGTAAATGCATCACTAGACAGGGTGTAGAAACACCCTCCAAACCAGCAGAGGGCACTGTTCCCTAGATACTAGCAACTTATCCTACACCGCCACAACCACACACAAAACTATGGTTTTATATCTTTGCTTTTAAATCCATATCATTACAAGCTTAATTGTTCACTTAAGTATCTTGCCGTACCTTCTAGAACAATCTACTATTTCATTTTGGAAGCCATTTTGAATTTGGCGATTTCCAGCTTCGGCTTTGGGGCAATTTAAATAAACAACTTTGCAGACACCTAACCATCATCAACGCCATACGTCCTTATCCAACATCCCATTTAAGATTAATTTCCCCTTTGATGTTGTTATAACCTCCCTGTGTTTGAAAAGGCTTCCCACTAGATCTCAGAGTACAGCTGGTGAGATCTGTTCATTCACCCACAATAGATTTCAGCTGGTTCGAGGTGTATTCGGCAAGGTTGTGGAGGCATGGAGCTCACTTTGTGCATGCACATTAGATACAGTGAAATTAATCTGTGAAAACATCGTATACAATTATGATTCGAACAACTATCATAATATCATAAGGGTCAGGGGTAGCTCAGTGGTTAAGGCATTGGACTACGGTTCGGAAGATCCCAGGTTCAAACCCCACAACCACCAAGTTGCCACTGTTGGGCCCTTGAGCAAGGCCCTTAACCCTCAACTGCTCAGATGTATAATGAGATAAAAATGTAAGTCGCTCTGGATAAGAGCATCTGCCTAATGCCTAAATGTAAATGTAAATGTACATTAAACTACATCCAGGATAGGTGTCATGGTCAGGTGTCTACAAACTTTTTGGTAATAAGAGACTTTGGGAGTTTGAAGAACTAAAGATAAAGAATGGAGAAAGTGCTAAATCCCAGGAGTGAGCACCTTACAAAACTAAAGTTTTTTTTTTCTTTGTGGATCATTCTGGATGTTTTGTGTGTGTTCACATGACCCAATAACGTTCACTTGGCACATGCAAGCATGTTTACTTAGAGGGCGGTTGTACAGTACGTGCAATTAAATATTCCTAAAGGGCAAGCATTCGACCTGCATTATTTCTAGAATATGGAATATAAATTATACAATTGAGTCTAAGTGAGTCTAAATAATGGAAAAGTTAATAATCCCTATTATGCATCAGAAATCAGAAGGTTTTTCTGAATGATGGATCATTATGGCTATGATAAACATGATTTGGTAGCTACTTGTACTTCATTCTCATATCTAATTCACATAATGCACGCAAATGTCTACACTTTGTTATTCATTTATTCAGATTGTATTTTTAACAGTTTTTTTTCAGCCCATTTTACTGCTTTTAGTCTGCATTATACTGAAGGTTAAAGGTTTTGCTGTTTTGGTAATCTGTTTAAAATCTGAGCTCAACATTTATTATTGAGAACAATAATTTCTTGATTTATTATTGAGAACAATTATCATATGCAAAACCCAAAAAAAAAAGCCTGAAAAAGATAATTTACATCCAGTACAGTTTCCCCCCCTGGCATCGCATGGGGTGTTAATTCCAGCAGTTATCCTTTATAAATCGGCACTGTGCAGACAAGACTACGTGCTCATCAAACAATCCTATTTGCACATGCAGATTAATGCTCCTTCTTTTGGATCTTAGTAAATAAATGTGCAATGGTCATTGATCACTTTGAAAGGTAACAACACAGTGAAAGATTACTAAACAGGTTCTAGATGAATCTTCTTGTATAGGGGAAGAAAAAAAGTCTAAACAGAATCTTTTTCCCAGAATGACTCCCCAGGAGGTTGGTGAGGTTTATTCCTTCTAAATGTGTCAAGTGTGCTTAAATGAAGAACAATCACACAGTTTTATCTTTTTAATGGGCTTTTAAGAAACACCCAGAAAGTTAACTCACAACAAATTCGTGTTTTTCACTATGCCTTAGAAGCAAGGAAGGTCATTCCTTATATTCCTGACCTCAAGATGACAGGAACGACATCAACACGGTCATTTACTTGAGATGGAGCTGATTCTGCGGTCAGATGGTCACTCATCCTGTCTAGATGGATAAACGATGAGATCTTGATATCAATTCAATCCAATTCAGTTTGACAACATAAGCAACCAGAAATATCAGTATTGCAAAATAATATTGATATTAACCTCTATCTTCCGTGCTGATTTTTTATTTTTTGGGCTAAGCATAGGATACCGACCCACTGTGCAGTTTGGATGTGTATTGAAAATCCTCCTCGGCGAACTCGACAAATCGATACCAAAAGAACTGCAGAAATAGCCAGAGAGCATAACATATTCATCTTCCGTCCCGACAGACCTGCTGTCAGGAGTATTGCCTTCAGACCAAATTTGTGTCAAGGCTCTTGATTTGAATCGCACAGACAAGTGGAGATACCTTTTGACCTCTCAATGGGGTCGATGCCACTTAGGGAGGAGGATTCTGAAATAATGCAAGGTGACTGGCTGATCCCAAGGTAGCCAGGTCCTGGCAACTTTATTACCTAGCTCTAGGATGAAGTTAATATCATGACCCATGGGTTATCGACACTGCTTTTTCTTTCCTTTCTGGTAGTACCTTTAGTTGACAACAGGAGGAGATCTAGGGAAAAGGATAGTGTGTGTGTGGTGTGCGAGAGAGAGAGAGAGAGTGAGTTTGTGTGTGTTCCTAGTTGTGAAAGGATGGGTGAGGTTAATGAGAAGAAGCAGCCTTCCTTGGCAGTTGTCTACAGAGAGAAACAAGAAGATAATAATGTGCTTTGAAGACCAAATAAAAGAAAAGACATTAAAAACTAAGAGATTTTCTGAAAAAGAATTTGAAGGATTATAATTACCAACTAAAGATAGTCTGGCGGATGCCTAGGTGTGGCAGGGGATTAATCGATTATTAAATTAGCTGTGCTTATCATTCATTGTGCTGCAGCTGAAACGGCCACAATGCATATCAGAGGGATTTGATTACGCCAGCATAATCAGCTCAGATTCTCACAGACCTTATTCAGACAGAGAAAGGAAAGAACCCCTCCCTCTGGTCTCATCCTCGAGCTCTTCATAACCATTTCCTGTCTCAGGAGGTAGACCCATCCCTTCCTTTAGCCTCCTTTTCTTCCCCTTCTCTGTCTAAGCTCGATGGCCACATTGCATCATTTACATTTGCATTTCTCCTTCATCGCACTGTCCGGGTATCCAGTATGTTTCTCTCGTACTAGATCATTACTTAGACACAAATAACAGCTACAAACCTCACCACAGGCTTGTAATTATGATTTATGATATCCACAAAAGTTTTAATTGGAGTTGGCCAAATATGCCGTTGCCTTTGATTATAAATTCCCATTTCATCACCCAGTTTGTGGTGAGATGTTTACTACACAAGTTGTTTAGATCGTGGTGGCACTGTTGAGCATTGTATAGCGCTGCTGCTTCATATTTCCAGGGTTTCCAGTTTGATCTTGAGTTCAGGTTATGGTCTATGTGGTCTTTCACAATCTCCATGTGTCTGCATGGGTCCAAAATATTAATATATGTTAGTACCTCAAGTTGGCCTTACATTGACTAAATTGACACTAAATCTGTGTACACACAGTGGTAGGATGGAGCTGATTCTGGTGTCAAAAGAGCAGAGCTGAAACCAATTGATCCATTTATCCATCACTCCATCCATCAGTCTGCCCATCCTTCAGTAATTATTTTCCATGAGGATCAATGTTCACAAGGATCCTGGATGAGCACACCAGTGCATCTCAAGGTATCACACATCAAACAATAACTATTTTCTGTCAGTATACTAGTCCATCTCAAGGTACAGTATAACCCATCCAACTATATACACATATATATACACTATATACTATATACACATACAGTGGAACCTCGGATTATGAGTAACGTGGTTTACGAGTGTTGAGCAAAGATTTTTAATAAATTTTGACTTGAAAAACGAGCGTTGTCTTGGTTTACGAGCACCGAGTATCATGTTTCACGCATGCGCTTCTTGTTTTGACGCCGGGCGTCACGTCATCACAACTGAGCCAATGGGTAATAGTCTCTTACTGGTATAATCAACATTCATTTTTTTTTCCTCATCGCGGTGTATCTGTCGGGATTTATTTTTTACTTTTTTAAAATGTAAAGTGCAGGTTAATTAGTTTTATTTTTACTTTATATTTTGTATTAATTATTTTTATGTATTAATTTTCTTTGGCAGTAGAACGAATAATTTACGTTTCCATTATTTCTTATGAGAAAATGAATTTTGTTTACGAGTGCTTTTGTAATACGAGCCCACTTCGAGCCCACAACTATCCATTTTTCTATCCTTCTCTCTACCCACCAGTTACTACTTTCCATGAGGACCAATGTAAACAAGGATCCTGTATGAGTACACCAGTCCATCTCAAGGCATCACACATTCACCCAACTACCGAACTACCCACCACCCATCCACTAACGATCCATCCATCTATCCACCCATCCATCATAAATTGTTTTCCATACGGATCAGAATAGACAAGGATCCTGTATGAGTACACCAGTCCATCTCAAGGCATCACACATTTAACCAACCACTCAACTCTTCATCCATCCATGTATTAATAGCTATTTTTTCATGAGGAGCTCTGTGCGCAAGGTTTCTGGATGAGTGTACCATCCATCCATCCATCCAACCTCTCCATCCTTGCATCTATCCATTCTTACACCAATCAAACCATCCATCCATCCAACCCATGCTATTTTTTTATCAATATCTATGAACTTGAGGGAGGAATACCCACTGAACATGTACAACAACCTCAAGACATCTCCCAAGCACAAACAAGTGTATACTGTGGCTAGCTTATCGTACACCCATCCACCTTCCTGCATGTTTTATTTACCCCTAAACACATGAGGTAACGTACCAGCTTTGATAACCTAGTTATGAAGTATTCTATAACAATTTGTCATCAGCCTCAATGTTGTATCTACTACACAATTAAAGATAAAAGTAAATGTCAGTACTGTATCTGCAAAATAAATACCAACAACATGGCTACGTGCTTTAACGCTGGCATAATGTAAGCTCACATTTCCAACCTCTCTTACACACACACACATTCTGCTTTTTAAATGCTGCCAGTTGGTTACCCAGGGTGTTTGGCTAGAAAAGATACATGGCACTATATTCAGTCTTGGCAGCATGCAAGGTATTCATTTGCTTTTTATTTTAAAACATTTAGGTATACAATAACGGAGTTGTGTTTGAACACAGTGTTCCTAGTGTTCTGCTGAATTTCTGATCATCTATGAATGCTTTTACCATCACCAAACAAGTATCCGAGTGCAGACAAGGACGAAGGCTTTTTTTTTTTTTTTTTTTTTTAAATGTACAGGTCCTCCTCAAAAAATTTGCATATTGTGATGAAGTTCATTATTTTCTGTAATGTACTGATAAACATTTCAACATTTCATATATTTTAGATTCATTACACACAACTGAAGTAGTTCAAACCTTTTATTGTTTTAATATTGATGATTGTGGCATACAGCTCATGAAAACCCAAAATCCCTATCTCAAAAAATTAGCATATTTCATCCGACCAATAAAAGAAAAGTGTTTTTAATACAAAAAAAGTCAACCTTCAAATAATTATGTTCAGTTCTGCACTCAATACTTGGTCGGGAATCCTTTTGCAGATTCTTGTGTCTTGTGTCTCTCAACTTTCTCTTCACAATATCCCACAGATTCTCTATGCGGTTCAGGTCAGGAGAGTTGGCAGGCCAATTGAGCACAGTAATACCATGGTCAGTAAACCATTTACCAGTGGTTTTGGCACTGTGAGCAGGTGCCAGGTCGTGCTGAAAAATGAAATCTTCATCTCCATAAAGCTTTTCAGCAGGTGGAAGCATGAAGTGCTCCAAAATCTCCTGATAGCTAGCTGCATTGACCCTGCCCTTGATAAAACACAGTGGACCAACACCAGCAGCTGACATGGCACCCCAGACCATCACTGATTGTGGGTACTTGACACTGGACTTCAGGCATTTTGGCATTTCCCTCTCCCCAGTCTTCCTCCAGACTCTGGCACCTTGATTTCCGAATGACATGCAAAATTTGCAACCTGTAGCCCATTTCCTGCACACGGTGGCTCTGGATGTTTCTACTCCAGACTCAGTCCACTGCTTCCGCAGGTCCCCCAAGGTCTGGAATCGGTCCTTCTCCACAATCTTCCTCAGGGCCCGGTCACCTCTTCTCGTTGTGCAGCGTTTTCTGCCACACTTTTTCCTTCCCACAGACTTCCCACTGAGGTGCCTTGATACAGCACTCTGGGAACAGCCTATGACCGATTCCAGACCTTGGGGGATGCCACTGTATGCCACAATCATCAATATTAAAACAATAAAAGGCTTGAACTACTTCAGTTGTGTGTAATGAATCTAAAATAAATGAAAGTCTAATGTTTATCAGTACATTACAGAAAATAATGAACTTTATCACAATATGCTAATTTTTTTAGAAGGACCTGTATACTGTATATATGGAGGTATATTGTTGAGGCAAGCTGTTAAAACTGTTTCCCTTTTTTTTTTATCTCGAGTTGTTCTTTAAGGGTCTGTTAAAGAGTTATTGGTGATTGGCTTAAGACTATAATTGGAAACCTTTCTCAATCTAAAATACGTTGTAGGGATAAATAAATACTGACTGTTTCTCAAAGAGTGAAAACTGTGGACCCTATAAGAAGATAATAAGAAAGTGTTTGCAGTATATATAAAAATATAATATTCAACCATTAATCTGCCTTATCCTGGTTGGAGTCATGGTGGATCCGGAGCTTATCCTGGGAACGTGGGGCACCAGGCAGGAATACATCCTGGAGGAAATCCGTGTATGGATTTAGCCCAGGAACCCTGGAGTTAACCCTGTGAGTCAAAACCACTACCCACTCATGTCATATTGTCATTCTTGAAAATACAGGTAACCCAGTTTGGGCTGGTTTACAGAATATCTGACTACAATTGATCTACAGTATAAAGATGCTTTAGTTTTCCTAAAACTGGATAACATTCAGTATGGTGCAAAAGTCTTGACACATCCCTCATTTCCTTATATTAAATAAAATGAAATGGTGTAGATGAAATTGGGATGGGAACAAATGTTTTGCTGCAAAATGCCAAAAAAAAATCTAACCATTAAAACAATGGTTGTTTATGGAACAATCTCAGCAGCAACATAATTTCCGCTCTTGTATTTAACCACTCAGCATTCAACAACATCAGTATACTAATCACTGCACCTGGTCATACTGTATGTCATCATCTGCACCTGTCTCATCCTGGATCATACTTTATGTCAGATGTCAAAACAATCTCTTTGAAACTGGTCAGGTACAGGGATTGGACTGAAAATGACAGATGAAAAAGTGTCAAAAATAGAAGAAATTCTAATTTATTTTAGATATACTAAAAAACTTTTAGAGGTTTAACTTGGAATGTAAGTGTTCCAAATATATATATATATATATATATATATATATATATTTTTTTTTTTTTTTAAAAGAAAGAGCTAGGGGAGATAGTGGATAAGAACGAGTTCCAAGATCCAAAGAAGAGGCCATTAAGGGCAACCAGAATCCTTTCTAAAACTGCACATACCGTACAGTATATCCTGCAGGTATGCAAAAGAAATGGTTTGATTACACAGAAATAATACATACGTATAAGGTGCACACTTAGGAAAAGCAGGCTCCTTTAGGGTTCTTTAGGGTTCTTTGTATCATGTTGCAGTGCAAGGTTTCTTGGAACCTTTCCTTAAAGAGAAGCACAATCCTGTAGGGTTGCATACAAGGTTAAGGCAGTTCCTCAGAGGGGCAACCGAAGGCCGTTGAACAGTTTCTAAAAATGCAGGCTATGCTAAATCTCTGCGATGTACTGTACATATCATCAGCATCCTACACTAAGAATAAACACTTTTTTTTTTAAATTAAATAATAAATAACCGAAAGGGAAGTTCTGCTTAGAAACAGCGGCATGCCATGAAAACTTATGTAACGAGACAGAAATATGCCGAAGAAACAAAGCAACACCAGACTAGAGGCAGATGAGAGTGGACATGTTCTAGTTAACGCTGCCAGATCACATGCACAACTAACAGTACAGCGATTTCTCTTCTCGCTGCACACACCAGAGCACTCGCCATAAGTACGCTGAGCCGTGCCGCAAACCAGCCGAGAGACTTTCAGACATTCGGCATGACGGTATCGTGTTGTGTTTGGAAAACAACATAATTGCATCGATCAGTTTAGCTTTGGCTAGGAGGGAAGAGTGCCAGCGAGGGCGTTCAAGCCAGCAGTGACTGTTCGAGGTCTCACAGAGCTCTGACCACCACGGGCATTTCTGAAAAGAGCAAAATTGCTTCTTTTTCTTTTTTCTTTTTTTGTTTCCTTAAAAAAAAAAAAACTTCCCTTGAGCATTTAAAAGCAAAAGCTCAGAGTTAAAGATGGAGGTTTGTACAGCAGATCGCTCTTTCTGTTTGCTCGATGCTGAACTCTCAGGTTCTAGCAGTCTTTTTGAGGGCGCTCGCTCTATTCTGATCCAATTTTTGTTCATCACTTATTCATTAGCCCTATTTATTTAGGTAGCGCTTGCCGGCCTGCCGATCAATAGTATATTTACCCAAAGAAGCAGCGCTTCCTCCCAGTGGTGCAGCGTTATTAAAGGCAAAGCCAGATTACCGATGGCTCTGAGATTAAACTATCAACCCATTGAATTAAGGAGAGTTATTTAGTGACCATGTGTAGAGATACAGATGCTTGTAGATGCATACGGATACACATGCTTAACATGCATGGAGTTGATTAGCCAGGCCTGCATGTAATATACTGTACACTGAAAAAAAATGAATTTGGTGTAATTGTAAGTGTTTTGTACATTATAATTTCATGTTTCCAAGATTAACATGAATAAATTATGTTGTATTTGCATGAAATTCAACAATTTAACATGTATTAGATTCAATCATGTTGAGAGAAACCAACGAGATCTTGTCACTATGAAAACCGGAAATAACAAAACCGGAAATATCGCGAGAAGACATCGCGAGAAGAGATTAGTGTGTTGAGAAGACAAGCGTTTGGCGGGTCGTGTGGAAAAGGTAAGCAGTAATTAATTCCCAGTTTGCTAAATAGAAACGAAATACTGAACATAAATGTCACCTGCTGTTTAGCGATGTTTAGTCACGTTATTTTGGTTTAAGTTATTTCTTGTATTTTTAATCACACTTCAAATACCGACGGTTATATGCGCGTGCTTAATCTGCGGTTCGGTTCTGGTTTCGGTCTGTTCTCATGAGTTGTGAAGCGAGAGGAACAAAGTATAAATATTGTTCATTTGCTAAATTAAGTGTCATGAATTTTAATCGAATATCTATCTCTGTATTTTTTCACAAGAGTTTGTGACTGAAAGTGTGTCTGTATCTGACTTCAGGAGTTTCCTGACCAACGGATCTAACGGTCATATTTAAAAGTCATAACGTACAGTTATAAAGTACAAAACGTTTCTGTTGGTGTTTACATTTTTTTTATTAATACTTATTTGTGGTGTTTTATGTTTTGTACATCTTTTCAAATTGAGACCTCATTTGTAAGTCGCTGCTGGTGTAAAACAGGGTTTTTATTAAATATAAAATAAAAATCTCAGTTTTATCCCGTTTGTCTTATGCTTCCTTACAGTAAATGATAAAGATTATGTTAAGTCAACATGATTCTTTCACACAAGTTTAACATGAATGAAATACTTTAGTTTAGCAGCAAAATTTGTGTAATTTGGCCACATTTTGATGATGTGGGACCGACGTACACATTAAAATCAAGTAAATTCAAAGGATTTTTTTTTCAGTGTACATATTTTATACAAATTTCTTTTGGGATGGATGGATGGATGGAGGTATCCATCTATCCTTTGACTGTATGTGTGTGCAGAAATGCATTCTTGTACACTTGTCTGGGCATTTACAGTACATGCATGCATAAACACAAACACACACAGGCTCACACAGATTTCCACTTCAGCCCTCTCTTGTCATTCTTTCAGTTCCACAGGAACACACATGATTCAATTATGTTCAGATTTGACCCATTATTTTTTTCCCCTTACAGTTGTTCTTTTCAAATGCACACATTTTTACTTTCTCCATTCATTTATTATATACAAGATATATAATAGAAAAAGAAATTATATATAAAAGAAATTCCGTGATTTATGTAGTTTAAAAAAACATGTAGAAACAATAAAATAAATGAATACATTTTAGAGATCTCACGAAAGTTCTAGCGTCTTTCTTCATTCGCTAGACGTTGGTTAACTACTTAGGTGAAAAATAATCAACAACAATCCCTCTTTAATAACAATATGTAAAATGCTTCATACATTCAATAATTCATAAATATTTTTTCCATGACAAACTGCACCAAAAACAAAAATAGTTTTATCCTGCCGTTGTGCTCTAGGTTTTTAACCAAACATACTGTAGATAAACCTGCTTTCTTGTAATTTTTGTTTATTTCTTTAAAAGATAAAGTTAGTTTTTTGAGTTTAAGAAATCCTGTAATGCTTTAAGAAACAAACTAAAAAACTCAAATGTCTTGTCTAGCTTGACTTTTCTTGCACTGATCCAGATATATTGTCAAAACTGGACTGTTTCAAAGTACTTTGATCTTTTTTCTTCTCTTGTGTACCTTAAAAGCCCCAGAAATGTTCTGTGAAATGCATTTTTTTTTATAACCAAACAACTTGACTGCATTATATACAAGTCTAAAGTTCTCACATATGCTTGACGGACCTTATTCACTTTCATTCACATGCCATTTCTAAAATGTGCCTTGACGTGTAAGAAACCTACAATCTTACATGAAATGCATGTGATGTTTGCATAGTGGTTTTACACAGTACTTCTGAAAACATCCGGTACCCTCATTCTCTTCTTTACCACCTCAGCTCGTTCTTTCTCCCGCCCTCACTCCTTCTTTTTTTACTTGCTTTCTGTCGTTCTTTTCTTCTCACGTTGTACCAGCATTCAATTACAGCCACATAATCACTTTTTATCCCCAAGGCTTGACGTGCCCTCCGGTTGGCGAGAAGGGGGGAAAAAAAGTCTAATTACTTGCTGACCTTCACACCCTTTTCCATCTCACACACATGCTTGGAGTACAGGGCCCAATGCTCTACCGGTAAGACACACGTGTTTTCCCTGTGCTTCAGATGATGGTGATTAACAACATCCAATAAATTGAGTTTTATGGAGTCGAATAGCTGAAGACACTGCTGGCTAAGATTAAGCCTCATTAATCCTATATCATAGATATCTGCATAATTGCCCCACAGAGGCACATGAGGTTAGTTTATTTTTCATGGCAGTAAGGCAATATCTTTTAGCATCTCAACACAGCCATGTAATTAATGTTTAAACTGTAATCAAGTATTATTATGTCATGTATTAGTTAGTGAACAATCAAGATGTCTGATTCCTCCTGAACCCAAATCCTGAACTAATCCACACGCCAACCACCCAAACAACCATGCATCCAAACAACCAACTAACTTACCAATCAACCAACCAACAATTCAGCTAACCTATAAATCAACCAGCCAACCAACCAACCATCCATCCATCCATTTATCCACCCAAGCCTTTAATTCCCCATTAAAAAGCATTTTGGTTCCCGTATGTTCAGAATTTTCCCTCTGAAACAGGGAGTCAAAGCACTGTCATGTTGAATTGCTACTTTACCCAGACTTTTACAACCACATGCCTGAGTGGCTATTGGTTCTGGTCTGCTACAGTGAATTTCAATCTTCCATGCAATATTTTGGATAGAACCTGTGGTACATCAATAAGAGCAGACAAGCATGTGTAATGCTAACAACTAGTGAGGCAGTGGACAAGAACAACTAGTGGTAAAATTATATAGTGACTTGTATTATTAGTCTTATAGATTAAAACATGTACTAAAATAAAAGCATTAACTGCTTTAGAGTAAATGTTGATATAAACTCAAAAGTAAAAAAAAAAAAAAAAAGTGACTCTGTAATTGAAAATGCTGCCCTACGCTGACGTCAAGAAGGCATTTTTTATTACATTTTTTTTTACAAGATGTACTGTAGGTAAGGAAATACAGGAAACACACCCTAAATCATTAACCTAACCTTAAACTCTAGCATCTGACCCTTAATCCTAACCATAAACCCAACAATAAGCCTAAAATGCCATGAATGTATTGTTAAACCCTACTCACAAACCCTAAGAACCGTCTCATATTCCTAAACATTATAATAATTGAGTTTATGGTTATCATTTATAATTTTTAGTACTTGCTTTGTAAAGGGATACCCAAAATGAAAAACATTAAATCCAAAAACATATCATAAGCAGATAATACTTTAAATACATTAAGTCAATTAGAGTTCATCCTAATGTGACCTCATATAAGAAGATCCCCTCTGTTGGTTTGTTTATAAGCTCCATCCAGCTCTGAGGGGCGTGGCTCAGCAGTAGATTAAATACATAGACATTGAAACAGAGAATTTAAAAAAAGAGTGGAACAGAGGGACTTTAAGTTATAAAAATGTGTTATCTGAGGGGTGTTTTCTGGGGCATTTTGTCAGACATCTATGTCAACTTGTTAAAGAAACAGGTAACTATAAACCCAATAGCTAATTTTAAACACTAATCTTAACAAGCACAAAATCTTAAATTTTGCAGACAACTATGAAATTACAAAACACATTTTTTGCAAAACATTAACCAAGAATTGTGAACTAGCAGCCAAATTCTTTAAATTAGACTAATGCTACACCCTGAATATTTGTCTCTAAATAAACCCCAAATCCCTAATCCTACAGCTTAATCCCATATACTTTATAATCTTAAACCAAAACATGGTCTGTACCCTATTCCTAAGAAATCCTCATCTATAAACCATAACCCAGTGAGCACATTTCAATCCGGATGAGGCTAAAACCAGAACTATAATTACACAACAAGTTTCTCACGGATTTATCTGCAGCACTTCATCGCATTTAAACATCCTCACAATGGGCGCGATGAGTTTTGTGAAAGGCCATTAAAAATGAAACGATTGCGTTGTGCCCCTGTGCGAACGTCTGGCGACGAATGCGCCGATTTTAATTGTGCATAGGCATTTTAACTGCGCATTAATTTTAATTGCACAATCGCATGCACTTCTGTCTGCCTCAATAAACGGCCAAACCCTAGACCTGACTCTCCACCTGGCTTTACAAGACTATTATGTTATATGATAAAAATATAAGCATGGGTTCTCAGCAAGTCATTCGAAACGTGTACGTGTGATGAAGTTTTGACAATGTGGTGGCACTGAAAACTGACACTTAGTGACCTGATACTGCCATCTTAGTGCAACACCGTCATAAAATATGGACATCACAGTCACCTTAAGCTTAATAGCCGCACGAGGCAAGAGTTGCATCACTCACAACCCAGAATGCTTTTCCACTTTGTTATGCTTTGTGTCTAAAAGAACGTGAAGGCTTCTCAATTGCTGTGTGCTTAATCAAGCCATGAAAGGTCTCACTATGTTCCTGACCCACATCTTTTTCTATCAATTTATGTCAGGAATG
The DNA here is from genome assembly GCA_030522415.1 of Channallabes apus. Lineage (NCBI taxonomy): Eukaryota > Metazoa > Chordata > Actinopteri > Siluriformes > Clariidae > Channallabes > Channallabes apus. The sequence goes on along the minus strand of CM060125.1, from coordinate 28,495,648 downwards.
ACTTCAAAGCTTTGCAGAGTTAAGGCTAAGAACTACAAGGCATTGTCAGATCAGGCTTAGTCTATACCTCCAGCATGCATACTGGATTATCTCAATTAAAAAAACAAAAACAAAGCGCTATCAAATTCTTGAATCTGATTGGGCTGGATGGTTTCACTGGGTAAGAAATTAAACAAATTGTGACCTATGAATCACATTCTTTATATTAGACAAACGCTACACTCTTATTATTTGTCTCTAAATGTAAACCCCAAATCCCTAACCCTTAAAGGCAAACCTACTGTACATACTAACCCCATATACCCCATATACCGTATAGTTGCAATACACCATTCAGTCCTTCAGTTTTTTTTATTTATTTTTTATCTTGCTTGAGGTTAACAAGCAAAAATGCAGATTGAATAATGCAAAAAGCTAATTCCTCTGTCTTAAAGACTCCAGCTGTGCCGACTGTGGAGACTCCTTCCATAAACGTTAAATACACTTCTACTTACAGAAAACGGGCGCTCACTGAGAAAATAAGTTGTAATGAATAAGGTTTTACTATAGAAACAATAAAGTATTAAAACAAGTACATGAATATAAACCTTGCAGCAGGAATTCAATTTGGGAAAATATTGGAAGGTGCTGCTTAATCGTTCATTCTGATTGGTCAGAAGTTGATCAATCTGTCCATCCATCCATCCATCCATCCATCCATCCTCATGAATGATAGTCAGCAAAAATGACCTAATGACTACATGCCAGCAGTCATTGATGTAAACAGGAAGTTATGCTGCTGAGAACACCAATGTTCTTGCAACGTACAGGCACACACTCATACACTACAGGCAAATTGGAAAAACTTCAATCAGGCTACAATGCAGATTTTTGGACTGTGGGACCCACCAGTGTGTGGGTTCCAAAAGAATCCCATCAAGCTTGGAGAGAAAATGCAAACTACACATACTACTGTATAGATACCCGGGGCGAGATTCGGACCCAAGCCTGGAGATCTACCCTTCCCTCACCAAGCATCTACCCTTCCCTCAATAGTACTTTCATGTAGTGTATGACAAAATTTATTACGCTTTTCAAATATCCATCTTTTTAAACAATTGTAAACTGTAAGTGGTTTAAATATCAGTTTAACCTTTTAGATTCACCTTTGTTCATTGATTGTCATCATGGATTCGTATTACAGTACTATCTACAGTAGCTTGACCATAACCTGGCTTTCTAGTAATGCAGAATTCCAAACGGCTTCCTATTCACTATGTTTGTTCCCTACATACAGTAATGAAGCTCAACTCACTACCTAGGGCTATTTCAACCCCAGAAAACATTATTCAGCTAAGATTTTCACTAAGGATTAAAGTATTGGCACCCTCGGCAGGTTCTAGCTAGCTCTTAAGTGAAAACGTGTTTTTTATTTTTTTATTTATTTATTTATTTATTTTTTACAAATTAGGGAGTTATTAAAATGAGATTAACATTATTAAAAGATTAACATTATTATAATTTTTTTTTACCATTTTAAAGATTTGCATGAAGCATGTATTGATTGTTATAGACTCTTGCAGCAATTAAATATGATGACTATCTCAGGAAAATTTTTAATTTTATCATGAGACTGTGTTAATATGTTAAGTTCAGAGTCAATATGAATCTTTTGAGATATTTGGGTTTTACGATTTAGAATGGATTTTGCACTATTTGCAGATTCAAGCTGCGCTTTTAATAATGTACGAACATTATAAACAAACTTTACGGTTGTTGTGTAAAATAAAAATAGAGGTTAATGTTTCAACTCGTAACCGAACATAAAAGGTTCCAGTAAAATCTATGAGAGAGAGAGAGAGAGAGTGAGAGAGAGAATATGTGAGGATGAGAGAGTGAGAGCGAGAGCACTATTAAACTGAGCCGTATTTGTGTGGTCTGAGGTCTTTCATTGACGTGTTTAGGGATGTGAATTAAGAGCTCAGGCTGGAGGATATGCCATCAGTCATCCTCTGCAGCCCAAACAGCGTCGGCCTACCAAGATTTATAACGCACATTAGAGCAAATTCACTTTACTTCACCCAGAATCGATCTGTTCCTTGGATCTCCATAAGCCCCTCGCGCTGTATACTAATAGATGGCCGTAAAGTTCCTTTGTGACCCTTAAAAAGCCCACGGCGTCGTCTTTTCTGTTGCTCGACGCCTGGGGTGTCTCATATGTTAAAAATCCCACTCCTCTTTACTGGCCGTGATGCATTTTCATCTCTGCTGTCTTGTTCTCTAAACGCTCTTTCAACGACTCAGACACGTAAAAAACCATTCGAGTCTTTGAAGATGGAGCGTAGGTTGTTTTGAGGTTTAAATATGCCTTGGACAAGGACGGTACAGAAATCTTTACATCCTGCGGCATAATATTAATTTATTTATTTTATTTATTGAATGCCGGAGAAAGGGGGCATGGGACAGTATCATGCCTCGTTCGTATTCATCGCCATGAGGACTCGTGCTGAAATAATCAAAGGTCAAAACCGGGGGGGAACCAACAGAGAAGCTTTAAAAGCAATGTGAAAAGTTCAATATTAAAATGTACAGCACAGTGCAGGTTCATATTAAAATGAGCACAATAATAGATGGTGCCATTTCTAAATTAATAGTGTAGGATAAGGGTTTGAGGGTTGAAAGTTAACCACATTTTCCTATACTTTAGAGTGGAATTAAAGTTGAAAGAAAGAGGTTTAAAGAATTTGGTTTCCTGATTGTTCATTCATTCATCTTCTATACCGCTTTATCCAGTATTTAGGGTCGCGGGGGACCTGGAGCCTATCCCAGGAGGCTCTGGGCACGAGGCAGGGTACACCCTGGACAGCGTGCCAATCCATCGCAGAGCACACACACTATGGTCAATTTGGGAATGCCAATTAGCCTAATTTGCAAGTCTTTGGACTGTGGGAGGAAACCGGAGTACCCGGAGGAAACCCACCAAGCACGGGGAGAACATGCAAACTCCATGCACACAGAGACGGGAATCGAGCCTGGCTGGGAATCGAACCCGGACCCTGGAGGTGCAAGGCGACAGTGCTAACCACTACACCACCGTGCCGCCTACAGTATGTTTCCTGATTGTATTTTAGATATTATACTGATCAACCAGAACATTAAACTACCTAGGTTTTGGATTCTCCTTGTTCCCCAAAAAAGATCTGACCCCTCAAGGCATGGCTCCACAAGACCTTTTGGAGGCCTCAAGGATACCTGATCAAGTTGAGATCTGGGGAATTTGGACAGCGAGTCAACATCTTGAATGCTACTGGGTTTTCTCATACCTTTTTATCACACATGACACAGACATTGTAGTTTAAAGAGTTATTCATGATTTGTTAGTAACAGTAGATACATGCAGTTCAGCCATGCTTGTACTTTTAGATTTGCCTGCAACCTTTTACACCGTGGACCATCAGATCCTCATCCATCACTTACAGCATTGTGTGGGTTTTCATGGGATTCACTTAAGTGGTGTAAATCATATCTGACAAACAAAAGCTTCCTTGTTAGCATAAATGAGTTTGTATCTCCCTCTGCCCAGCTTATTTGTGGTGTACCTCTGGGCTACATTTTTGGTCCTTTCACTTTTTATGTGGTTCCTACAATATGAGGTAATTTATTAGTAAATTTAGTATTTTTTTTAATGAATATAATTGTAATGCAGATAATTTGCAAATGCATCGCCTGATTCATTCAGACCAGAACAAATCTATTCAGTTCTTATTGAAGTGTCTAGGTGATATAAAACCTTGCCTGGCTTCTAATTTCCTTCTCTTAAATGAGAATAAAATAGAGGTGGGTCCGTCATGACTCTCCTGCTTTTACCAGTGTTGATTTTGGATGTTTGGCTTCCATTATAAAGCCATCTGTAAGGACTTTTAATGTATCAAATGACAGAAAGCTTACATTTGAAACTCATATTATTACAGTAATAACAAATAGTTTCTTTCAACTTAAACTTCTTTCCAAGGTCAGTTCTAAGTTTCCTGTCAGTTTCCAAGTTCAAAAAAGCAATGCTTGCATTCATAAGCTTCAGACTGGATTATTGTTATGCTTTGTATCATGGCTTCCCTCAATCATCCCCATAACAGATGAAAGCACTGCTGCTCGCCTCCTGACTAACACTGGCAAACGAAAACACAGCACTCCAATTCTGGCATCCCTGCATAAGCGTATAGTAACATTTTAGAATCAATTTTAAGGACTTGTCTACAGTACAAGGTATTAAATGATCAGGCACCACAATATCTTGTTGCTCTATTGCAGCCGTCCCTCTCGGAGGTAATCGAATCTTTGCGGTGGTTGCTCTGGGATTGTGGAACTGTTTACCTTTTAGTAGAAGATCAGCTTATTATTTGAAAACTTTAAAATCTACACTAGCTTTCCTGGGGTATCAGACCGGACGGGCTCTCCTTTGGTACCCAAAGGTACAGATGAGACTTGGGGGATAATTGTTGATAATTGATGCTCTTCAGTTCACCTGGTGGTGGTGTTATTGTTATGTCTGATAAGTGTATAAGGATGGGTTTTAGGTATTGGATTTAGGTTTAGTTTTAGAATTCAGTGACAAGGGGATAATGTATTGTTTTGTGGTAGTTTATGAGCTAAGTTTAATGACTTGGTTAAGTTTTAGGATTATGGTGTATAAGAGTTTTCTTTAGCAATTAGGGACTAGTTCCCAGGTTATTGGTTTCAGGACAGATTCATGTTCAGAGATAAGGTTTATATTCATAATTTTGTGTTTAGAACTTAAGGTCAGGATTAAGATGTTGGAATAGACTTGAGGATAATTGTTAGGAGGTTAGGCACTCGGGTAGACCTAAATCTGAGTTGAAAAATTTAAGGTTTAAAATGAGGCATGTTTATGGTATTAGGTTTGGGTTAGCAGTAGAATTATGCTAGGATTTTGGTCCTCAGTCCAACTTGAATCCTGTCCTTAATCTAGGTTTTAACAAATAATTTCACTACTGAGATTTTTTTATTTTTTGTAGCTGCCTAAATTTGACTTCAAACCCTGATCCTCGTGGACAACTCAAAATCTTGTTCCAGTATGAGGTGTTTACCAAATGTCTTTCATATCAAATGTAAATGGGTTGTACCACATGTTCAAAGTAAAAAAAAAAATACAAGTTAATCAGTTCTTCTCGCTCACGCACTGTTGAAGGGAGTGTAACACACTCGGAGGACAGTGCTATCCTCTCCTGCTTGCGTGAGCTCACAGACGCCCCTGATTGGCTGAAGAGCCATGATTAATGTGGGAGCGCAAAGTACCCCTCATACCCCTCTGAGCTCTCTCTAGACCTCCGGCTGCGAGAGGCTACAGCATCACCAGGGAATTGAAATCGAGATCTCCAGATGATAGGGCGAGCACTTTACCACTGCGCCACTTGGAGTCCCCAGGGCATTGGATTTTAAAACATAAGGATTCATCTACTAAGATCAGTATATGTTTCATTTGCATATTTTATGTATATTATGCATAGACTCATTATGTTGTTCTTCTATTGTGTCATCTGCATTTATCGTGTAATCTACACTGCAGCATGCTTGCACCACACACTTGCAAGGTTTTCCTTTTCAAGAAGGATACTAGTAGAACCCGTCCTAGGAACATACCTGTGTATTCTTCATAATTCAACGCTGACTTTTTGGTATATATCCACTTTTGATTCACACCTTACAACCATTCAAGCTAACAAGCTAAGCCTTAAAATAATATATAAAATGCATAAAAAATATATAAAAATACAGTGTAGTAGAAAATAGAAAATAACAAAAAATGAATAGAAATGGCATAAAAGTTGAAAAGAGGTTAACAAGCATTTGCTGAATTTGCGTCTGAAATCAGCGCACACACTGCCCTGTTCTTCAGCAAATGTAAACACTCATTATTGCTTCTGGTCACCATAGTTTCATTGTCGTGTTTCATCAAATCAAGGTGCCTAGTGGTCTATAATTTTTAGCGGGAAGCCACTTAATCTCTCAAAACAAACAATCCACTTTTGCTGGAACAGACACAGCAGTAAAAATGTTATGCAATTCGACGCATTTTGTACATAAATCTGACGTCCAATAGAGGGCAAGCAAGGCCTTCGCAACTTTTTTTTTTTTTTTTTTTTCTACTTCTTTGGGCTCGCGCTAGCTTCATTATGCCCTGCTTGCTTTGCTCCATGAAGAAAACGTATCAAAGATGTATCTGGACGTGGTCCAAACCTAAGATAGTGGACAGCGGTGTTTGCCCTGGACTTGTGCTTACTGTGGGGCAGCAGAGCGAAACTGCAAGCCCAGATAATGATACAGTAACGTGCTAACATGCTAACACGGTTCCGTGTGTCCTACACAGCCACATCATTATCACAGGCTCTTTTTCCCCGCAGCATCATTAACTCACCACACACCTGCTATTTCTCACTCGCATATCTCTCCCACCCTGTGGCGTTGTCTTTTTAAGTCTTTTATTTTTCCACCCACTCCGTCTCTACTACCATGCCGTGCCTCAGCTCCTCATACATTTAAAGTATCTGAGCTGAAGGCTATAAGGGTCATGTTAAAGAAAAATGCACATGCATCTTGATTTCCCATTTGTATGGTTTAGATTCATAGGTCTTTCCATCCAAAAGCTTAACCATTATGAAGAAAATGCCTATGCTACATAGAAGCTAGATCCAATCTCTCCGATGAGGTTTTCATAATATACACTGACAGCATACATGCCTCTTGCCACTTATGGGTCACTTGACATCCAACACTTTTCCGCCAACAAATACTGTTTTACGGATTGTTCTGAATGCCTTAGGAACCTTCATAACTCTGTGTATAGCGCTCTGCTGGATCAGACAGCCCAGGGTCTTCACTATCTCATTAACGACATCTGGAGGAAAAGTAAACACAACTGGCAGAAAGCATATAGAAGGCAATGTAAATGTATTAAAGAGCATGTCGAGAAGAAAGAGGCAAGATGAGTTTATAGATGGGTAACACGTACAAGTATTGGCTCAAGGTTAACACATTACCTGGGATCTGGAGCAATTCTTGGAACTTCTCGGAAGATATCACAGATCAGATTTCAAGATGAAATCTAGTTTAGGCAGCGTTTTTTGGGAATAAATTTTGTGGCATTTGGTAATTGAATCAGACGCAGTGCATACAGACGTTAAACAATTTTAAACCGAAAGCAGCCCAGCTGTAAGGCCTGATACATACTCTTGTCAGTGGTAAATTGATGTTGCTGTCTAGGAAGTAGATTTTGGCACTGTGACATACCAGTATTGGGGAATGTCTTGTTTTTAACCCAAGCTACAGTATAGTCCAACCCATCCTGGATGGACCAGCGGATCCGTCAAATCTGATTATACTTAGATATAAAGGAAGCAATTCAGGAACTTTTAGAATTAAGTGCAACATATTCCTGATGGCTTACACCGTTTCTAACTTGGATTAGACAATTCATCCAAAAGCTCAAGATAAACTTGATCACAACTGATCAAATATACGTGATCACAACTGAGCCAACGGTTTTCCTCTCTCTTAGTGCTCATACTTTACTGGCATAATCAACATCTGTGCACGCACGTACCGTTTACTATAACACTGTGACCACGTGTGTGTGTGTGTGTGTGTGTGTGTGTGTGTGAGAGATATATTTTAGTTTGTATTTGTAAGCGTGTTTCACTTTACCTTTGAAAATAATCGCGACAGAGTAGAGTTTCTGTGTAAGGCAGAGAGTGTGCGTATGTATGTGTGGGAAGCCGAGAGGAGGACACACTCTCTCGCCTTTCCTGCCCCCCTCCCATCCCCTCCTCCTCTCGACTTTCCACACGCACACACTGCCATATACAGAAGCTCTGCTGCGATTCTTTTCAAAGGTAAAGAAAGTGCAGGTTCATTTCTTTAGTTTTTTTTTTACTTTACAGCAGTGATTCCATTAGTATGCGCTCACGCGAGTGTGACTAGTGATGTTCATTTTCAGATAAAACAAATCTCTCCATTAGCCTGCGCACACAAACGGAAACACTTCTCTATCTGTATTTATTTTAACTTTTTTTAAAGGTAAAGTGCAGGTTAATTTGCTTTATTTTTACTTTATATTTTGAATTAATTTTTATGCAATTATTTTTTGGGGCCGTAGAATGAATACTTTGAGTTTACATTATTTCTTATGGGAAAATTACATTTTAGTTTACGAGTGTTTTGGAATACGAGCCCACTTCCGGAACGAAGTGTAAATTAGTATTGGAACGACAATCCGTTCTTCAATCAAAGAAATTAGTTATTTAAACTAAAATTAAAAGAGCCCAACTGTGGGTCCAGGATGAGTTTATCCCTCTCTGCTTGTCAACTGAGTTGGCTATGATGTCCTGACATGGCCGTGATATTGACTCATTATTGAATAAACTAGAGTAATGCATCTAGACATTGAGTTGTCAACTAGACTCAATTTCCAGATAATCTCACCTGGATCACCGAGAATCTTCACAGAGAGATTAATGCAACTATCAAGATATCTAAAAGAGAAAACTACATGCACAGTATGTGTAGGAACATTTAGAAGAACACTGTGTACAGCAAGTCTGGTGAAATATAAAGACTCTTGGCAGAAGAATGGTGAGGAAGGCTTGGTGCAAACTCTTTTGCTTTAATTTTCCCTTTTATATGTAAATCTGAGTGTTTTTCGCCAGCACTCTCCAACTCGCTCCGTCTTCCTTGCTGAATGTGAAAACTGCAAATTGGACTGTGATTGAGTGGCCAAATTACATCCATCCGCTTTTGCCGTGACTACATTACGACTGTCAATCAGTCAAAATAAGAGTTGTTTTATTTCATCAAATCAAGATGTCTAGAAATCTATCAGAGGCCGTGCTTTGAAACCAAATTGAAACCTCTTCTTGTCCCTCAAAACAAACAATTCACTTCTTTTCAGGCAGACACAACAATAATTTAGCCTATTGATTTTTTTTCTTGATTCTTTTCAGCTGAGTAACATGCTAAACGAATAATACTGATGTCAAGTAGCAGCTGAGCATCATGTTGTTGTTTTTTTTAGGGATGGATGCTTCAGCTAGCTCGGTAGCACAAATGCTATTTCTTATACATGCAAATAAAAGCTTTTGTTTTTCGGTGTTGAGCCACGATTCAACAATATCAAACCTCTCTCTAGTATGACCCACTGGCAGAGCAAAAACGAAAAACAAATGACACAATTACTCCCACGTCTGTACAAAAGAAACGTATACCATGAGTGGCAGCGGTGTTAATTCGGCCAGCGTTTGATCACTGCCAGGACTCAGTTCGGAATGAATTAGCATTAGTTATTCACCTGAAAGCAACTCTAATTTTATCGCTGCGACTCAGACGGGCACAAAAGGCTCTTAAGTGAAGAGGAAGTGAAAAAAAAATTATGTCACAGTGTCTGGGCTAATTAAGGTGAGAGTCCTTACTGAAACACAAAGCTGCTCATGTACACAAAGAATATTTTACACTCTGAAATCATGACTCACGCAGGATTGCAGCTTTATATATTACATTTGAAATCAATAGTATGGGGGCGATGTTGGAGAAGGGATTTTGCTGGAAGCCACTGAAGTACTCCAGAATTTATCACTCAAGGTGGTAGCCAGACTTAGCATGGGGAGGACGCGTGGGGCCAAACGAGCTGCTTCTTTTTATTATACAGACCTCATAAACCCACCAAAAAGAAACAAATGTTTTATAATATCATGTAATAGTGAACAATATGTTATGTTCATTGATTCAGTAGACATTTTAACTGAAATGAAAGAGATACATTATTTGAAAAGAGGTGTGCTGTGTTCGATTCGATCCAAAAGTAGTAATGTTTACTGTCTGACTCTATTTCTTAGAAATAAGAAATAAAGAACTTTCTTAAGTGCTGTGTAACTTGTTTATTGTTTGAGTTCTTAATCTCATCCAAAAAATATTTTTTTCCACAATCATCTGTTCCACAATCCATTACCTGGCGATATTGCAACAACCTGCACATAAATTCAAAAAGCCAACAAGAAGCGATACTCATGGAAAATGCAAGTATTTGCTAATGATATTAAAAGAATGTTATTTATAGATTTTTTTTAAGCCGTGGCATGTTTTTAAGGTTTTTGTCAATTTTAAACCATTTAAAAATTGTAAGTTTACCTATTTTTTATGTTAATTGATTCTGAATCAAAAACTTGATGCATTGATATAATTAATTTAAATGACCAACAGAAGAATTATTACATTGCAAAGCTCTGGTGTAAAATAAAAATAAAAAAAATACTAATAATAATAATTCTGCATCAGGGAAAAATACTGCTTATGTGTTTTATTAGCATAGAATATCTTATTAATTTCAGATAGTAAAGGAACTTTCTCTTGCATTTTTAATGTAATACTTCTAGCTACACAATTCTTTAAACTTGTGTTTCCAAAGAATGCTGCTCAAATATGTCAAACTAGCAGGTTGCTTTAATACCTAATCTAACTGATCAGCTAAAAACAAAAAAAAAAGCAGTTTTCCTGAATAAAAAAAATAATAATAAAAGAATGATTTTAAATAGGCAGAAAATAAAAAAACTACCGTCTTGCCCAAAATACTAACATATGCTATTGATCACTAATTCTGAAGTCTATTACTTTGTATAGAAGTGGAATAGATTAACCAGTCTACATTTACATCAGCTACTTACTAAATAAATACTGAATTAATGTCTAAAAACATATTGGCATGGTTTGCGCCAAAGTTTTTATCTTGACTGGCTCGGACCACAGAGATAACATAAAATTAGAAAGATTAGACAGCACCAGGAAAGAAACATTCATGGTCCCTTCAAAAAAAAAAAAAAAAAGCCAGATGGAGGTATTTGGGAAAGCAGCATTCTTTTCTAACATTCAACTTGAATTTGACTGGACGTGTTCTTGCCTCCAATGACTGCCAGGCATTTTTTAAAATAATTATTTCCAAGAAAATGAGAGCCATGAATAATTTGTTTGAAAAATGTCTATTATGCTTTATCACATCTTTTCTTTATCCTAACACTGACAGTGAAACCTCATCCAACTGTGAATCTTGCTTGCCAGTGTTTCATTTTTGGCATTTCCACTCAGGTCTGTGCAAATTCACAGTTCGATTTAGAACAGGTGGATGGAATTCCCAGTAGAGTCAGTTCAGCTCAATGCTATAGCAGCATGCCAAAACCCCAGATGTGATCTGATGTGATTAAGTCAAAGTCTCTTCTGATATTCCATTGTGCCTTGTCAAGGCGTTCCTGGCTCACGAAACAGAGCTTTTGTGACAAGGAAAAAAAAAGAGGGTGTGAGTTTCAATTCAAAAAGGCTTAGTGTCAGAATGAGCTTCAGAAGCGAACATCTAATACACTTCATCCCACCACACAGGCTCCCTGTAGCTCCTAATGCCAAGCTGAAGTGTTTAGCGCTTGCCTTTAGAATTAGCAATGAGACGACTCCCACCTACAAGGGCTGTGTTATCAGCTAAAGGTACCCCCATGTGCTAGTCTGAGACCAGACTCTTTATATGCTGTGAAGATGAAAACTAAACTGCCTGACCTTGTTTTCTCTGTAGATTCTGTCAAGGCCTGAAGAAGAAGCTGATCATCAAAGGAAAAACTACCTCCGCAGTTTCCACTTGCTATGCAAATGACACCATCAGTGTTGGAAACCAGTACACTAGACATTTGCGCATCACAGTCAGCAAGTTGCAAAATTCCCACATAGTACATGCCACTCATCAAGGTATAAGAATACAATGCAGAAATGTAGCGCAAATGAAAGTACAGATGTTTGCTGAACAGGGTTCTGGAGTAAATGTACAGTAAGTGGCTACTAATAAAACTACTCAGGATAAGTATAGTGAAATATGTACTGAAGTATTCAAGTACCGTAATTAAATTAATTGAATCAATTATCTTCTACCTCTGGATATACTGTAGAAACATCAGCAATGTCAGTTTGGCAGTTTCAGAAACTCATAAGATACATCATAACAGCTTTGAACTAGGTACAGCACTTTCAGCAATTATCGTTTCCAAATTATGCGCTATAAAAAGGCAGAAACAAAATATACATAAGTGAGCAAGCATTCAGTCCCCCTTCCCTCAGAAAAGAAAAATGCACCTTCTATTTATATCTAATAGATTCCTTCTTTAATCTAAACACTGGAACATCTGTAGTAAAAAGGTAATTAATGGTATATTTTTTTCATTCATCAGAAACACACCTGTTGCCATTGCGATTAATAAGAGCGATGCTTTGATAGATTGCTCATGTATGCCAGTTTGCAAAAAAATACATTCAAGCATCTGTTAACTGTGATACTGCAACAAATTGCCTCATTTGGTTGAGGTTTAGTCATTTATTCTGATGCGGAGAAAGAGATCCTAGTTTAATCAGTTTGCACCCAAAAGGTTTGCTCCAACATGATCAGATTAGAATAATAACAATAATTATAGCAAGGAGATGATAATGTGCGTGATTATGGCACTCAACAAGTAAAGTGATATAGTGAAACCTTGGATTACGAGCATAATTCGTTCCGGAAGTGGGCTTGTATTACAAAAGACTCATAAACCAAATTGAATTTTCCCATAAGAAATAATGGAAACTCAAATTATTCATTCCACAGCCCACCAAAAAATAAATGCATAAAAATAATTGACACAAAATATCAAGTAAAAATAAAACAAATTAACCTGCATTTTATGTTTTTAAAAATGTTTCCGCTTGTGCGCCCAGACGCTGTGTGTGTGTGTGTGTGAATCTAAAGTAAGCTCCCCTCTCCCACTTCTCGTCTTACACAGTTACCCTTTCTCCACTCTTTTCACACACACGCATACAGTACACAACGGAAATGTTATTTTATTGGACAAATAAACAAGAAATCTCTCTAATGACACTCGATTGAGTGACACACTAACGGAATCACTGCTGTACAGTAAAAATAAAACAAATTAACCTGCACTTTATGTTTGAACAGAATCGTGACAGTAGTGTTTATGTGTAGAGCAGAGAGAGAGAGAGAGAGTGTGTGTGTGTTTGTGAAGGCGAAAGTAGAAGGGGTCTGTATGTGTGTGTGTGGCACGGTGTCCAATAGCAGGTTAAGCCTTGAGCAGAGAGAGAAAATGGAACTTTAACCTCTCTAATGAGACTTGCTTTTGCTTTACACGCGCGCTATAAATATGTTTTACTCACACACACATGGTCACAGTGTTGTAGTAAACAGTACACACGTGCACGGATGTTGATTATACCAGTAAGAGACGTGCACTAAGACCCAGCAGGGGAGACGATTACCGTTGGCTCAGTTGTGATCACGTGACGCTCGGCATCAAAACAAGAAGCGCATGCGTGGTACATGATACTCGGTGCTCGTAAACCAAGACTTGTTCGTTTTCCAGGTCAAAATTTATTAAAAATCATTGCTCGTTTTGCGGGACACGTGTTACTCACAATCCGAGGTTTCACTGATTATTTTAAATGACAAGATGTGTTCGAGTCAATGCAGGACTTCTTTGTGCAGAATAACAATACAATTATAAAAGTAAAATCCACCTATATTTCTCTATATTTTCTCTATACTAGTTTTACTACTGCTTGGATAACATCAATGTAAAAAGTTTTCTCAGTACGCCGGAGCAATAACCAGACTGCCTGCTTCACGTTTGTGATGCTGGCCTCCCAGGAACACCTTTAATGGCCCAAACCTGTGGAATGGGTTGGAGCGAGGTCAGGACTGTATGAGGGATGTGGCAATAACTCCCAGTTGAGGTAACTTGTAAGTTGTGCCGGTGAATGATTGCATGTATCCCTTAACTTCCTTAGACAGATGTGTGTCTTTCACAAGTTGGTGACAAGTTATCTGTCGATATCCATGGATTAGGCGTTCCGCTTTCTGAATGCTCATGGGAAACAGCTGCAGTGGGTACTGAGCCACTTCACCTAGGATCGTCATTCATACATGTCCGGGCTTCTTTAAACAGTGTGTGCTGAAGTCCTTAATGTTAATCAGTTTTAAACTGTCTGTCATTCACTACATGTACTGGTTTGACTCGAATGACCTTTGTATTTTGCATAAAGAGTTTTGGTCTTTATAATCAGGTTTATTGGTTAATATTACCCAGAAGAACTTTATTAAACAAATCCAAACAGTTTAAGTGCATTCTTATGAAGGAGACAATCTTAAGTACATGTTTACATTGAGTTTAATACAATGAAACTCAATCAATCAATCAATCAGTCTGGGGTGTTCAAATTTTGTCTGCTGGCAAGCAAGATAATCAAGCAAGTCATAATTTCTTTTTTTTCATTTATAATGAAGGTAACGTAAATAAAGCATCTGTCTTTTTTTCAGTCTTTATGGGAACATTCTGCTTCTGTACGGATGATAAACCGGTGAGGCATCTTGTACCTTCACATAAGGACTGGCACATTAATGTGTTATTGGAACAGCACCGAAGACAAAGTATCGACATTTAAATTACCACAAGAGATTCGGCGAACGGCGATGTGACACCAGGCTGTTTCCCGTTCCTACTGTATATGAAATTATGCATGAGAAAAGTAATGGATGTACAGACGTGATGTTTGATTTGCAAAATGGCTCACTGCCATTATTTATAACAAAGACTAAGAACGAAAAAAGATCCATGAAATACATTACCAGGTGTCCTTCATAGATTAAAGAAAATGTGTGATGTGTTACACTGGAAGCGAAATGAGAATAAAGTGAGCCAAAATATTAAATATAAACTTATATGTAGATATGAGTAACGATTGCTGAAAGTAATACGCATTTTCCTATTCTCTCAACTTTCATTTCCAAGCCAAGGTTGATATTTGCATGGATTTGCTAATTTAAAAGGGAAAAAATATACCCCTAAGCATTTCATCCAGATGTCCAGCCATTTGTCACGTCTCACACTGTTTTTTATTATGCAAAAATCATACAAGAAAAAAAAAACTGCATGCGTATCCCCAAGACACTGAGAATAGCCATGGAAAAAGAAAGAAAGAAAAAAAAAAAACACTTTCACCTTATTAGACTTTACTCTGTTGTCCATCACATCTGAACGCCAGTCTGCCAAATATCTAATCCGACTGAGCAATGGTTGAGTTCATTATCGCGGACAGTTTTATGGGGGTCTGCACCAAAACCTCAGAATGATCTGGAAGATATTGATTGTACGCATGCAGTTCAACATGCACAAACATGGATAATACATTGAGATGCCTTATTGCCCTTTAAACTAAAACTATGCGTAACACTGACACCATCCACTATCAGTCAAAAGTTTGGACACACCTTCTAATTCCGTGGACGTCCGATTATTTTCTTCTTCATAGATTGTAAACCAAAGATGTAGGAATGTACGTATTGTACAGTAGGTGTACTCCAAGACTTTGGTGCACAGGTTCTAATTTATTTTAGACAATTATTTCTTGAAACATTGGTTTCTTCATCAAGGTTCAGAATTTTGATAGAATTTTAATCATTCTTCAGACCTGAAGTTCTAGCAAGGTTGAGTCTCCAATAGCTTAAAGTTAGCCTGGTTTACCTATTCCACAACCAATTTGAGCTTGGGGTCATTGTCCTGTTGGAACACTCAATTTGTGCCAATTTCAACTGTTTAGCTGATTATTTGAATTTATTTTTATTTTTTTCAAATTTAATTATTTGAAAGTAGTCCTGCTACTGTAGTTTGCACCATGAACCTGTTCCAGTGGCAGCAAAACAACCTCCACCTTGCTAACACCTGGTACACCTTGGTGATGAATGCTTCACCATTTCTCCTCCAAACATTTCTCTGGTCTAAAGCTTCCTCCAGAAGCATTTTTCTTTGTCTTTCCTGACCTGCAAGCTTTCAGTCCATGGAGGTACAGTATAAAAGTCACATGACAGTTGACAGACACTGGTGTTCTAGCAGCTTCAACTTCATGACACGACTGTTCATTGGTGGCTCCGGGTTCATTCTTGGCCACCCAAACCAATGCTGAATGCTGAGAAAATCAGATCTTCTTCCAGACCTTGACAAGGTGGCGCATCCTCCCAAAAACTGTACTTACCATCAAACAAACCATTTCTACAAACTTTGGTCACCACTAACAGGAAGTTGAGAGCTCTTGGATTTGACGAATTAAAATTTCAGCATTTCTCACTGAATTAGTGGCTGGATGTATAATTATCACCTTGGGGTGATATCAGGACACCCTTAAATAAATAAAATGAAACCTTGTGGTTCGACTTACGTCTATTTCAGATTTATGCTCTAAAAGTATTAAATAATCCTACAAATTTTTAATACGAAGTAATTAGTGTATAATAAATATCCAATAATTAATATCTTCTATCTAATAATTAAGTATCCAATGTTGCTCTGTGAAACCGCATTTCCTTAGAACTTTAAGAGGTTTTCAGCTTTTGCATCAATTCAGCAGCTTTTATCTTTTAGACAAAAAAAAAAAAAAAAGTCTAATGAAAACTTCTTGCTGATTTTTTTTTTGATGGTCCTCATGTGTTGGCCGCTCAAGCCTGTTTACGAAGTTCTCGCCTGCCTAAATAGCTGTGAATCGACTCAACAGCGCACGTGTGAGACGACTGACAGCTACATCACAGATAAAAAAGACCTCACACTTCACCAGAATTCCAGCCGGATGACATGATCAAGCTTTTCATACGGAAACAACGGGAAGACAAATCCGCTTCACCTGATAAGAAGACAGCGCGGACGGATACAAACCGTTTCAACACCCATCGCCAATCAATCCTTCTGCTTCTACCTGCAAAACTATAAATAGACTGATGGATGTACAAACGCAGAGACAGACAGGTCTAACCTTTCAGTGAAAAGTGTAAGCGAGCTCAAATGAATGCGCGGCGCCTGCCTGCAGCTTCGGCACTTTATCATGGCGCTAAATATTTCTTCTCGACTCGTGCCATCACTCTTGTCATGTCTTTATTCTTGTACTGCCAGAAGTTTTTTTTTTGTTGTAATTCGCTGCCCGTCAAAAGTTTTCGAAAATACGCAAAAAGTTTTATTTTCACATCTTGTGGGTATTACAAAAATTAAACATTGATGAATTCTCGAATCCGATTGGTCAGAAGTTGTTAACTACTTCTTATAGCAGCTGTATTTAAAAATATATATTTTCAGTTAATGGCAACCGTGTCATTAACAGTATATATACACACACACACACACACAATACAAATACACATCTTAATATGCAGATATTGAAGCTAAGTGTTTGTAACTTCTGTTCCAACAGAAACAGCAAACAGTTTAAGAAAGGAGAGAAAGAGAAAAGAGGTTTATAAAAGATGGGAAGGAGTGCTAGAAATGATTTGTCTCCAACCGCCAAAACATACATACTGTGTATATATATATATATATATATATATATATATATATATATAAATAAATATTACATTTACTTACATACATCATACTATTTTTATTGTGCGTGTATACATTTTACGGCTGACTCACATTCACACATATACTGTACACACACACACACACACACACATACATACATACATACACACATATATATATATATATATATATATATATATATATATATATATATATATATATATATATATATATATATCAATCCTGCAAAATCTTAGGAGTATCTTAGCATCTACATCTACACAACCCAAGTAGGAGTTTTGGGGCAAAAAAAAGAAGCTCATTTGCATCTATTTGCATGTAATTAGCACATCAAAAAGCAGCTGAGTTGAAAGAGGCGCCTTGATTAGAAGGTCCACCATTTCTCTCACTATCACACTTACATTCTGGATTATCAGTGCCTGATATGTTTTACATAAATACGCATGTACAGTACTGGATACACACACACATACATACATACATGCATACATACAGTGGGGCAAAAAAGACTTTAGTCAGCCACCAATTGTGCAAGTTCTCCCACTTAAAAAGATGGGACAGTAATTTTCATCATACAGTAGGCGAACCTCAACTACAGTATGCGAGACAAAAAAATGAAAAATAAATTTTTGTATTATTTTTCAATAATTTTTTTGCACATTTTGGCCAATAAAATTTCATCTCAATACTTTATTATATCCCCTTTGTTGGCAATGACGGAGGTCAAACATTTTCTGTAAAGTCTTCACAAGGTTTTCACACACTGTTGCTGGTATTTTGGCCAGTTCCTCCATGCAGATCTCCTCTAGAGCAGTGATGTTTTGGGGCAGCCACGTTTCATCTTTAATGCCCTTGCTGATGGAAGGAGGTTTTGACTCAAAATCTGATGATACATGGCCCCATCCATTCTTTCCTTTACACGGATCAGTCGTCCTGGTCCCTTTTCAGAAAAAACAGCCCCAAAGCGTGATGTTTCCACCCCCATGCTTCACAGTAGGTATGGTGTTCTTTGGATGCAACTCAGCATTCTTTCTCCTCCAAACACGACAAGTTGAATTTTTACCAAAAAGTTATATTTTGGTTTCATCTGACCATATGACATTCTCCCAATGATGTTGTGGATCATCCAAATGCTCTCCAGCAAATTTCAGGTGGGCCTGGACATGTACTGGCTTAAACAGGGGGACACGTCTGGCGCTGCAGGATTTGAGTCCCTGGCGGTGCAGTGTGTTACTGATGGTGGCCTTTGTTACTTTGGTCCCGGCTCTCTGCAGGTCATTCACTGGGTTCCCCCGTGTGGTTCTGGGATTTTTGCTCAGAGTTCTTGTGAACCTTTTGACCCCAATGGGTGATATCTTTGTGGAGCCCCAGACCGAGGGAGATCATCAGTGGTCTTGTACGTCTTCCATTTTCTAATAATTGCTCCACAGTTGATTTCTTCACACCAAGCTGCTTAACTACTGCAGATTCAGTCTTCCCAGCCTGGTGCAGGTCTACAACTATGTTTCTGGTGTCCTTTGACAGCTCTTTGGTCTTGGCCATAGTGGAGTTTGGAGTGTGACTGTTTGAGGTTGTGGACAGGTGACTTTTATACTGATAAGTTCAAACAGATGCCATTAATACAGGTAACGAGTGGAGGACTGAGGAGCCTCTTAAAGAAGAAGTTACAGGTCTGTCAGAGACAGAAATCTTGCTTGTTTGTCGGTGACTAAATACTTATTTTGCAGAGGAATTTACCAATTAATTAATTAAAATAAAATAAAAATTACAGGCCTCATCTTTTTAAATGGGAGAACTTGCACAATTGGTGGCTGACAGTTGGTTTTTGCCCCACTGTACAGTATATACACACACTTTAGTATGCTTTATGCCACTTTATACAGTAGGAACACCTGTAAGCAACCAACCATGTCAAGTCGTGTAAACTGTTAAAAAAAAATGCAGATAAAGGTCTAAAAATGCTCACTGATGGTCCTTTCCACCTTGTTAGTGTGAGTTTTTGTTTTCACACACCCTGGGGGGATAGTGATGCTGCAGCCATCAGTTTCTCACCACAGCAGGGTAGAAAGATGGACGTTCTTGCTTTCTCAAGCCAGCAGCGTCTCAGCAGTGACTCGGGTGTTTACGAAGGTCAACAGCAGTGCTGTACTTGATACACTCGCATGACGTCATGACACTATAACGCTGCATCAGGCTCAGTGATGTGCAACTATACAGCAGAATAACAGCAGAGTGCATAGATACTGTACGTGTCTCTCTATGGCTCTATTCATCCCTCTCTTACTTTCTCTAAAAGCATGAATCAGTGCAAGTCCTCTCTTTTCTCTCCACTCACTATACAGATCCTCTCTCTCTCTCTCTCTCTAAAAGCAGGAAGTAGTTCAAAGTCAGAAGTAGGCACTACTCTCAAGAGAGATGTTTCGACTCTACTGTGTATGTGTGTGTGTGTGTGTGTGTTCACTATACAACGCATTTTATTTATTTTATTCGCAGACAAGACACGCTATGTGAGACTTATCGGCACACGTTCTCCTTTTTCTCTCCACTTTGTTTTCTGTGTCTTTTTTTGTACATTTAAAAATATGTAACACCAGATCAAAGCAAAAATGTGTCAACTTGTTCCAGATAATTCCTTTAGGTTTTCTCAACTGGAAAAAGGTCTATCTTTTTCTTTTTTTCCCTTCTTACTTTGATCTATGATTTAATAAAATGTAGATTTTGTCAGCATAGATTTCCCTCTCTCTCTCTCTCCAGTCTGAATGCAGAATGTCTGTTGGAGAAATGTTCTATGCACAATCCCAAAGTGTTGTAAAGTCACAGGCAGTAATTAAGTCACCTTAATTAACTGTTTAATATGATCCATTAAACCAGGCCACCTACTTTCCTTACTCCATGGTCTGGTTCAACGTGCCCATTGTAGGTGCTTTCGGTAGTGGACACGGGTCAGCATGGGTACTCTGCCCGCTCTGCAACTACAGCGCTCCATACCTAACAGAACTGCGATCTGAGACTTGCATTCTCCCCCTACATACAGTACATCAATGAGCCTTCAGTGCCCTTCACTGTCCGCCTTTGAACCACTGCATGTACTGTAGGTACTGACCACATGACTTGCTGTTCCGGTCCAGTTGTCTAGACATCACCCCCCTCTTGTCAAAGTCACCCTTATGCTCGCCCATTTTTCAACTTCGAGACATCCCATACATAAATAAATCCAGGTTTTGCTCGGGTTTTAGGGTTCTTTGATTCAAGTTTCAGGATAATTGGACGTGTTTGCAGGCGGAGGCAAAAAAAATTAATAAATTATGATGAGCACCAGCAGATCAATATTAATATTATAGGGGGGGGGGGTGGAGTGTCGATTTATTGTGGCAGAAAAGAAAAAGAATTTATTTGGGTCAGAACTCATGCAATCATTAAATAAATAAATAAATAAATGCTTGTAAACGTATATAAAAGGCATCATAAAATGTTATGATCAAAGTCAAATTTGGACAAAAAAAATAAAGGTCCATCAAATGGACACATGGGTAAAACTCTCGTCTGTCTGTCTTGTCTGTCTGTCTGGAGCAGCAGGAAGCAATTCAGGTGCAGAGAAAGTGAGAAGTAAACACTAGTCTCTCGAGAGATGTAGCAACTCTGCAATTTTGGTGCAAGTGTGTGTGTGTGTGTGTGTGTGTGTGTGTGTGTGTGTGTGTCACATTGTGAGCTTAGACATGATCCATCACTCATCCACACTCCATACTTCCTCTTTCTGTCTCTTTCTCCTCACCACAATATCAGCCAGTCTTACAAACAAGTATGCATTTCAGAGAGACGCTCCATCCATATTTCTGTGTGTGTTGTGTGTGTTGGGGGTCTTTCCCCTGCACCGTATTGGATCCAATGCGCTCTCTCTCTCTCTCTCTCTCTCCCTCCTCCTCGTGAAAACGTTGCCGTCACCTCGCCTGCACGTTAATCCGAAGCTCCTTTCCGTTTTCTCGAAAGTGCTTCTCTAACAAGAGCTTGTTTAATCATAGTAATTAGTAATAACAGTGGTGTCAAAACAAATCAATTGGACGTCAGAGAGGTGAGGAAATCGCATTCAGACTGAGCTGGAAATATCAAAGTGATTCTAATCACAACTTAATCTGGCAGGATTATTCACACGAGCATCTCTCTCTCTCTCTCTCTCTCTCATACACACAGAAGAGTAGGTGCTCACCAGCATAACTCCACATGAAAAGCCCATTATTACACATTTCGGCAATAACATTTCATAAACTATCCAAAAATAATGGGTTTACTGATGTACAGTGTATTCACGATTACATCATCAGTAAGACAGATGAGTAACCACTTCCTCTAGGAACAAATGAGGATTAATATTAATGAGTAATTTCTAATACCTGATGATATTTATTTTTCCTCTTTAATGCAAATGTGAGATTTAAAAGTCACTGAATACCTTTTTTTTTTTTTTTTTTTTGGATGACTACAGCTACTTTTACTTGAGTTAATTTTTTGGTGACTCTACCCACCTCTGTTCAAAACTGATCTGCACTCTGGATGAACTTTAAGAAAAGACAATACACTACCGTTCAAAAGTTTTAGAACACTTGCAAATTTCTTTTTTTTTTGTTATTTTTTGTTTAGTGATTTATTTTCTACATTCTACAACAATACTGGGGATTTCAAAACTATAAAATAACACATATGGGAAAGTGTTCTAAAGAACACGTTTAGATCACGTTCTAACTCCATGATGGTTCCTGATGTTTATTTCTTTCTACGTTGTAAAGTTTTGCTGAAGGCGTCCAAAAAAACTGCATGAATCTCCTTTGAACAGTTGATATTGAGATGTTTCTGCTACTTCTGTTCTGTAAAGACTTCATAACGCCTCTAATCTGAGCTGCTGTTAATTGGTCATTTTTCAGGCTGATAACTCTAAATGAACTTCTGGTCTGCAGCAGAGGTAGGTTTTGGTCTCGTCCTCCTGGGACGGCCTTCATGAGAGAAAGTTTCATTATGGTGCTGGACGGATTTTGCAAATGCACTTGACACAATACTGTTCTTGCAGGAACTATTACAGAAAGACCGACCTCTGTGTCTTAAAATAACAACTAACTGGTGTTTTTGTTGTTGTTACGTAATTACCTAATTCCATATGTGTTATTTTACAGTTTTGAAATCCCCAGTATTGTTGTAGAATGTAGAAAATAAATCACTAAAGAAAAACAAAGAAATTTGCAAGTGATCTAAAACTATATATATATATATATATATATATATATATATATACACACTTTTGCACTCTTCCTTGAACTTCAATTCATACACACTTGATTACATGATTAACCACTTTTTGCATACTGTGCACAAAAGTCTTCCAGAAAGAACGGCACCAGGTACTCACTCTCGTATCTTACAACTCGTTTCCAAAACTATGGAATTCTAAACCTAATGATTTTGTTTTTTTTTTTCCTTTGATGCTTCAGAGGTTATAAAATAGGGGAAAAAAGAGAGACTGATCTAGTCATCAGGATTCACCAGATCCTCGCCAGCAGCCTTGCCTCGTGATAATACCCATGATTTATAGCACTAAGTGTTTCTCTTTTCAGGCACTACATTCAAGGATACGTCTTCCCGCGGGCTTCGAAACAGTACAAGGCCGAAGCGGACGAGGTTCGACTGTCAGCAGCACTTCAGCCCACAGTTCATCAAAACGCACAATACACCAAGAGCACGACATAACAGCCGAGACATCGCGACGTCGGTTCAACTGGAAATGAAACGACGGTTTGTGATGGTCACAGAATCATGAATGTGAAGTTAGAGCTCATGTAAGTAAGAGGGGAAAAAAATCAAACTGAAAAAAAAAAAAAAAAAGAAAGACTATTTTTAAAGCTTCTCACATTTCTTCCCAGAAACGTCTCCACACGTCTCCAATGCGGCCTCCACTAAAACAATTCTATCATCATGTTTAACAATATATTATCCTTAGCAGCGAATCATCAGTATAATACATTTCCTGTTCCGGAAGACCATTGAATTCCACACCCACATTGCGTGGAAAAAAATCCAAGTATGGATATTTGGAGCGTTAAACGGCTACAGCGTTAGCATCGCAAACTGATCTGTCATGCTTTTACCCTCACACCAAAAGCAAATCGTTTCATTTCCAGCACCAGGTTTAAAAGTGTCCCTGAATGGATTTTCAATTATATCGGAAAAGAAAAGGAAGAAAAATTTAACCAAGATGTAAACCACGCTTCACTGCTTCCTTTTCCGTTTCCCCTCGTGTTTTCGAGCTCCGCTTGTCTCACGTCTAAACGAAGGCGTCGTAGTTGACACGCCGCTGGTCGGGAGCCGCTTATCTGAGCTGACAAGCGTCTTCAGCGATCGTGCTCATGCTAAAACGTGGAGAAAAAAAAAAAGTCAACATTTAAAAGACGAAGTGAAGCAGAAAGGTGCACTCAGCCCTATGTGAAGCACTTCCTCTCATCCTGCTTTGTTTAATCCATTGTTCATGACTTGGACTGTCTTCACGTCCTGAGCTCTGACTTATCTTTCCATATAACCTTTTTTTTTTTTTTTAATTATTTTGTTTTAACCCTTATTGGGTTAAAAAACAAATGTTTTTCCTATTCCTGAATGGTCTGATTGTTAATGTCTATGAATTCTGGACATTTCGCTTAGAACAAATGATATAACTTTATAACAAAAGCATAAAGACAAGCCTTTGTTGCTTTGCTAATGAGGGATCGCCTGTTGTTGATGGTTCTTTAGTAGTGCAGTATTTATCATTGTTAGCTATATGGAACATCCATCTAGCTAATTGTTCATGAACCGTGTGCCATGTGTTGTTGCTTGGTGGCTTTCCAGCATGTTTTTCATCATTAACAACAGAATTTAAACAGATTTAATTATTAATACCTGTTAATTATACAATGTCATGTTAAGTTGTTAGGTGTTACATTAGAGTCTCGCCTTCTCGTTCTAGGTTTCTAACCAATCATAGACGAGACAGAATTCTTGCAACTGATCACAATCTACAGCAGAAGGTACAAGATAGGATCGCTTAACCTTAAACAAGCTTGCTAAACGTTTTTTTTTTTAAAGACATCATTTAATGGACATCATTATTTTTTATAAATCGCTACCTTGTGCATAAATCCTGTTTTAATAATAACACTAAGATTTAATAATTAATACATAGTTGTTAAACTGCCCTAAAACACAACTTTTGAAGTCTCGCCTTCATGCTCAAGGTTTCTAACAAACCACAGACATCTCAGCTAAATAATTAAACTAACTTTTTTTTATTTTAATAGTTATTTAAAGATTATTTCATTATTTCAAGGAAAAAAAAACTGTCTAAATCTATCCTATGTGAAAAAGTAATTGCCCCCTTGCTATATCATGCATGAACTGTGATGTTCATCCACAAATGTAAGAATCTTGTAACAGTAGTGAACCTTTCCAGGAGTGGCTGGCCTACCAAAATTACTCCAAGAGCAAGACGGCAACCCATCTAGGAGCTCGTAAAAGAACTCATCTAAAAAACTGCAGGTGTTATTGGCTTCAATAAAGTTCAGTGTTCATGATTCAACAGTAAGAAAGAGACATTCCAAGGCGCAAGCCACCGTTAACCAAAATCAGTGACACTGTGTTTAAAAAAAAATGCTTAGTGCCAGTTTTCCTTCCAGAGGGGGAAAATGGCATTTTGTTTGTCCTGTGCACTTCTGAATCAAATCTAATGATTTGCATCGCAACATGCCTGGACATTTACGGTGCATTTGTTGTTATTGTACAGTATGTAACTTCATTATGTAACTGTCCGCTCGCAGTTCATAATGCTGACCAGGGATTTTCAACATGGCAGGATGTGATCTGATTGATTCACTATGGCGGATGATGTCATGCGCGCATCTGAGACCACATTGCATGTCCGTCTTTATGGCTGTCGGGCATATCTCACAACAAAACCTCAGTATACTGTATATAAAATAAAAAATATATATATGAATGCACATGTTGGAGCAAACAAACATGATCATGTTCATCAAAAGTACCATGTACATTAATACAATAATGTGCTGGTTCACTGTTATTTAAAAAAAAAACAAATTTCAGGCCTTAACTCTATTAAAATGCAATAATCTGGTGCTGCAGTGCAGAACGTGGTTTTAATTGCTCCAGCTTGAATCAGCTTCGCGTGGGATGCCGCTTGTTTACTTCCTTGCTAAGCAACCAAGTATGCTTTATTAGTACACTGGAGGCTTCCCAAAAGACTGTTTTTTCCCATTTGGGAAGTCGGTTCATGCACAATAAGCACAAATACTAAATCTCATCTCCACACTATGATCAGCATCAATCATTTAGACTGATCCACACAGACAGCTCAACAATCATTTGCTTTGTTTTTGAGAAGCTCCAGGAAAGACCCTGGAAGTTTGTCAACTCTAATAAAAGATTAGATTTACATTCGTCGACCTTTTCATTAGGTACATCTTGCTCATACTAGGTTGGACCCCTTTTACTGCCTTAATTCTTCATAGCATAGATTCGGGGAAACATTCCTTAAAGATGTTTGGTCCATATCAACATGATAACATTATGCATTTTCTGCAGATTTGTCAGCTGCACATTGATGATGTGCAAATCTCCTGTTCCACCACATCCCAAAGATCTTATGCCAAAGACTGAGATCTGGTGAATGTGGAGGGCATTTGAGTACAGTGACCTCATTATCATGCTCATGAAACCAGCTTGAGATGATCTTAGCTTCGGGATATGGCGTATTATTATCCTGCGGTCATCAAGGGGTGGACAAGCTGAGCAACAATACTCAGGTAGGCTGAAATGTTCAAATAGAACAAAGGGTTCCAAAGTGTGCAAAGATAATCTTCGCCAGACCATTACACCACAACCTTCACCCTGAACCGTTCATGCAAGGCAGGAAGGATCCATGCTTACATGGTGTTTATGCTCCTGAAATCCGAATGTTGCAGGAGAAACCATAACTCATCAGACCAGGTGACATTTTCCCAATCTTATGTTGTCCAATTTTGGTGAGGTCATGCGAAGAGTGGCCATAGTTTCCTGTTTTTAGTTGACAGGAGTGGCACACGGTGTGATCATCTGCTGCTGCTGTAGCACAACTGCTTCAGGGTTCGACGTGTTGTGCATTCCGAGATGCTCTTCAGCATACCTTGAGTGTAATGAGATGTTATTTGAGTTATTGTTGCTTTTCTATCAGGCCATTCTCCCCTGAGCTTCGGCATCAATGAGGTGTTTAAACATTTAATTTAATCATTAATGCAAACGCAAAAAAAAAAAAAAAAGTGTGGATTTTTTTTTTTTTAATTTTACAAATATTTAGTAATTATGGGGTGCATTAAGACCTCTTACTGTACATATTCTCTTATACTCCACTCACCAGTTTCACCCTATTTCACCTCCTGAAAAGTAATAGTGTGAGTGTAATTTCGCACTAAATTAGAACAGAAATTTAGGTTTATTACGGTTTATTTGTAGCAGGAACAGATCTCATGTTTCCTCTACTTCCTGACCCACTGGCAGACTAAAAATGAATAAATAAATAAAGGGTACAAATGCCGAAAACCATAAATATATTTTTTTCTATCATACAACGCAAACCATGATGATGTGCTCTGCATTGGGTATCTTGAGAGCTTTACTGCCTTTGACAGGGTTGCCAGATTTAGCTGGTGAGGATTTCCAGCCCCAAAAACCTCCAAAATATTTGATCTATATTCAGTTCAGCATTCTGTCACTGTAGATTTGTAGTTTGTAATCTTGCAACCACACGTAAGACCATTGCACAACAGCAGGCAGCCGGAGTTACGAAGTCAATAGCAACAGCAATGCAAAACCAACTCCTACTGGATAGAAGTAGGAGAGAAAATAGGAGTAAAAACAAAAAAACAAAACAAACCACCATGGCAACTATGGGTCAGTACGTGAATCTAATAACCAGTGACCGAGTGGAGTGACTGGAGACATGATGACTGGAACTGTTCCTAGGTTTCATTTCAAATGGGCTTATAAAACCTCCTCCAGCAATGTACTGTAGAGCCACAAAATGTAGATTGCCCAATTAGGTGGAAACCCCCTCAATCTGGTAAGACTGGTCTTAGATGACATGGAACAGCTGCCTTGTGTTTATATGATGCCGCTATCTGTATCTCTTCCACTATAGAGACTAAAATACAGTGGTGTGAAAAAGTGTTTGTCCCTTATTGATTTCTTATGTTTTTGCATATTTGTTACACTTTAATGTTTCAGATCATCAAACTAATTGTAATATTAGTCAAAGATAACAAGTAAACACACGATGCAGTTTTTAAATGAACGTTTTTTTATTATTAAGCGAAAACAAAATCCAAAACTACAGTACATAGCCCTGTGTGAAGAAGTGTTTGCCCCCTAAACCTAATAACTGGTTAGGCCACCCTTAGCACCAACATCTGCAATCAAGTGTTTTTGATAACTTGCAATAAGTCTGTTGTGGAGGAATTTTGGCCCTTTCATCTTTGCAGGATTCTCGTAATTTGGCCACATTATAGGCTTTTTGAGGTCATTCCACAGCATCTCATTTGGATTTTGACAAGGACACTCCAATGTCTTCATTTTGTTTTTCTACAGTGGACTTTGGATCATTGTCCTGCTGCAGAACCCAAGTTCACTTCAGCTTGAGGTCACAAACAGATGGTCGGATATTCTCCTTCAAGATATTTTGGTACACAGCAGAATTCATGGTTCCATTCATCCATTCAAGTCTTTCAGGTCCGGAAGCATGTAGTTTTGGATTTAGTTTTCCCCTTAATAATAAAACCCTTCATTTAAAAACTGCATGATGTGTTTACTTGTGTTATCTTTTACTAATATTTACATTTGTTTGATGATTTAAGAAATCAGAAGGGGGCAAACACTTTCACACCACTGTATTGCTATTACAAGATTTGAGTTATAATTGGTCTTAACCAGAGCTATTTGGAGACTTTTCATCACACGTGGATATCTTTTTGTAGGTGCGTGTGATGTCCTCTACTGAATTTAGTACATTATATTTCCCCAACATATAACCACACTTGTGACCTAGACTTTATTGCCAAACTCTAGTCCTAACCAGATGTCCTGTAAACCTTGAACCTTTACAGTACCTCCCTAGTGTACATGCAATTATGCAGAAAACAGCATGAGTGATTTGGAAAGAAATGAGTTGAAAGGTTAAACATGATTCACTATTGCTCCAAAGATCCTCCATTGTCCATATCTCCATCAGTTGATTCCTGCAAGGCCAAAATGGCAAAAGTACAAGAGACTAACACTCCACTCCATCGGTGGCTAACGTCAAGCCACGACTCAAAAAGACAACTGAGCTAATTGGCTTATAAGACCATCAATCAACCCATTCTACCCTCAGTGTCTTCAGACCTCAGTGGCTCTTGGCGGATTTAATAAATGTCACTGCTGCTTGGATTTCATTCCATGATACGCCAGCTCTAGTGTCACATCACAACACGAGACCTGAACGACCTGCTGGAAAACCGACTCATGAAATGTCATGTGGATGTCCTTAGCTTATAAGCCTATCAGTGTTCTGAGTGATGGGTTACAAATTGGCTGGCCAAAACTCAATAATAGCTACCAGCTATTGGGATTTTTTTTCTCTGCCACTTTCTCTCAAGTGCCTCTCAAACTGGGCATGACATTCATCTGGAGTGGTGGAAGGTCTTGAGGCTTCCTTGGACAATATGTGAGTTAGTATCTTAAAACCATAGGTGGCATAAATCCTTGCATGGCATGGATTTGGGAGGCACCCTGGTACAAACTAACATTCACATGTAGGCATTTGGCAGATGCTCTTATCCAGAGCGACTTACATTTTAATCTCATTACACATCTGAGCAGTTGAGGGTTAAGGGCCTTGCTCAAGGTTGCCCAACAGTGGCAACTTGGTGGTTGTGGGGTTTGAACCTGGAAGATCCAAACCGTAGTCCAATGCCTTAACCACTGAGCTACCCCTGGCCTACATCCTGTACAGGATTTACAGTATTCACTCCCCGTATCCATTATTCCCTGCATAGGCTCTGGATTCACCATGAGCCTGACTAGGATGAAGAAGTCTCTCATGATCAAAAGGAAGTAGATATAGAAGGCAAACATGGCTGGTTTGCATGAGCTCTAAATCATGCCAATGCTATGTCTTCCTATACACCAGCCCCATTCATCATTTGCAACGATACAATGCACATACGTTGTGCATGCTGTTGGTTTTAGCTCTTATAATTCTGTCTATGAACTGAAAAGACAACACCATCAAACAAAACCCAGTTATAAAAAACCTCAAAGCCTCCCTTCATATATCAAGCTGTAACCATATCACCTGCAATACGGGCAGAAATATCCTTCTCCGTCATGAAACAATATGTATTATAATAACATCCATGAGCCAGCTGAAATAAATCTTAATGCATAGCATGATTTTTCAGTTTTTTTTTTTTTTTTTGTGTGCCTGTTGATGGAGATCTGCAGTTGAGGATCAGTAACACTAATGTAGGCTTTTCGGTTATCCTAGCCAAGCTTTGGGACCCCATGCTGGCTACAAAATGACAGCTGGGACTGAAATAGGGCTGCATTATACAGAGGCTTAGCATCTGTGCTAGTGAGAGCACGGCTTTTATATGCAGAGTATGGAGTGAGGAAATCATACAAACTTCGAGATGGAGTTAGAGGTTTAGATTTCAGCTGATTAACTGCACAATGCTCCTGCCAAAGCGCTTTTGCGATGGACAGACAGACAGACAGATATAAACTTGGGTTTGATGATAATAATGAATATTGCCAATATATCCAAACTCATGTTTATGCATATGCTTGATTTTTCTTTACATTCAGATTATCAAAAAAAAAATAAAAAATCACTTGTGCAGGTTGCCAGGTGTGTGATTCCTGTGAAAAATGTCTGATATTTTTCCTCCAATACTTTTCCCCCTAGACCACCCCATCTATACACAGAGACTCCATTTTAAGCTAAAACTGTTTATTGCTCCTGTGTTAAAAAGAAATAAATATCAAGCTAGTATAAAGACGTATGAATGAGAAGATGGCAAGAACGTCGTCTTAACAGGTTTAAGCATAAAGCATACATTTCTTGTTGTATTGCCAGATCATTTGACTGCTTCCTAAAATGATGCAGTATAGAACTAGAACAATTTATTCTTGGAATTCTAGTTTTAGATTTAGTCTTTCACAAGATGCATATCACATCACAAGATCTTTTTACTTGCAATGGTGCCATGTTTCACAGTTCTGTTATGACACCTTCATAATTAGCTATAATTAGTGGTCTAATAAATGAGAACGGCTATAAGAATGGCATTTGTATGTTGTTGTTTTTTTTTCTCAGTACGAATGCTTTAATATTAATACAGCTCTTCATGTGACTTGTTCCAAAATGACATGTGCATAACTGACTTTTAGGTGTTTTAGGTAAACTCAACCTAAAATGTTCTGTGACTCGCATGCCAGTGGTGTGCAGAATAACCTGTTTAGAAATGCTCTGTTCTGTCACACCCCACTGTACATACTGTATTACTACATGCTGGATGACTATTGAAAAATTAAATGTTATTAGATTTTTATTTTTTTTTCATGAATGCTAACAAAAGCCTGACACCTTAATGCCTACTAGAGGAAGTTAACTCGCCCATTCCCCCCCCTTCCCCCCGAACATTCTGGCATAAATAAACCAATCCCTCGCCACTCGTTCTTCAACAGCTTCTTTTTGTTCCGAGTCTTCCAACCGTGGCAAAGCCGCGCTGTTCTGCCGAGACATCCTCAGCTCTGTCACTGATGTGGGACTAAAGCTGAAACGAGTTCTTTAAGAGCTAGACGAGCAGAAACGTATGCAGCCTGACTCCCAATTCCAAGAAAAGGCTAAACCTCCACCTGTACTGATTTGCCTCGGGCACGTTAAGCTCGACTTCCTACGCAGACACTTAATAAATCGTACCTGAATGGAAAAGGTACGTCTCTGAAGCTAATACATATTAAACAAAAATGTTAGACATGGTGCTAACTTCCTGTCTGATGTGAATTCTGCCTAAGTGATGCTGCGTGATTAATATTCCCCGCTGTTAACGGGATGTTTACAGATCGTTCAGACCTCATAACCCGTTTATAAGCCTTACAGAAACACTTTTTATGATGTGGTGCTGGAGGACTTATGAAATGCTTCAGTCAAAATCAACAAAGTGATATTAGACATTTTATACGAGACGTAAAAAAAAAAAAAAAAGCTATTATTGTAGCAAGACTGTTTGTATCTTATTTCTATCAATTTTCCTTTTCTAACAGCACATTTCTTCCCTTTGAGAAACATGTTTTTACACGGAGCACCTGCTATAAAAGTCTCTAAGTCGTTACTACGTATATAAAGTGTGACGCATTTTTAGAGCATGCATTAAAATATAAACCTGTGATTTGCAGTTGCGCTAAAGGCACAGCCGCTGTTATGGAAAATTTTTTATCAGATTAAATAAGTCAACGACTCCGTGGTAATGTGCTTTTATAATAGTTAAATTGTTTGTTATTTAACTTTAAGGACTTTAATCTGACTTAGAGGCTCTGCAAATAAGTGCCGTTTTATTAGCTAAATTTCTTTGCAGTGGGTGTGAATGCATGTGTATAACCATACATTTAAAGCTACTCAAGAAGATGAATACATTTTTGGATTTCAAGATACAAGATTTTAAGATGGTTCAGAGGTTGTTTTAAATTTTAATGAATGCGATGTTAGTAAGGTGCAAGTGCAGTGATTTAACTGTCGGTTTACAGAAGGAATGACATCTAAAGTAGTACTACATCAAATATTTAATATTACCTTTTAATATTAAGTACTGTTTTAAAAAAATGTGCTGACCATACAGTACATCTGAAAAGATTTTTAAAGGCAGCCGAAACAAAAAGGGCCAAAAAGGTAAGGGGGAAAAAATAACCCTTTTTGTGCATTTCCAGTGTTTAAAAAAAACAAACAAAAAAAAAAAACTGCCAATTAGCTTTTCCACTAACTCAGCTATACTGTTACTATACTATACAGTTATACTGTACACTATGGCGTGGCTCAGCAGAAGCGTATTAACATATTTAAATGGCGCATTTGGAGACGGGAGTATGAGGTGTGAAAAATAATAATTATTTGATGGTCATTACAGCTGGGATATTAATACTTGATAGAAACAACTTGTGATACGTTGTTGAATAAGTCGTAAAATATGGGACCTTTTAAAGCTATAAGTATAACAATGTTATTATCGTGGATGGAGAAATTTTATAATGCTAAGCATTAAATTTTATTATTTATTTATGAGGCTTAAGAGTGCATTTGTTTAATTTATTCTATAATGTTTATTGTACAAGAGATATAATGGTAAAATAAACAAATAAATAAATAAAAGTCTATATCCAATCTCATCCAATTTTTATGGCAACATTTTCTTATAGCTCATTTGTTCATTTTCCAGAATCAAAAGAACGTACTATATATATAACAAATTATATATAAAAATATATATAACATTATCACGTCGTATTCAATAATCCTGCAATTCCTTATCATCATCATCATCATCATCATTGATGGTAATCCCCTTTAATTCTCTTACAGGTAGATATTCACTCCTCTGTTCAACTGTGTGGTCTGTATTACGGTGTTTTTGATGAAATGGGCACATTTTCCAAATTGGCCCAGAATATGAAAAGAATGAGTTAAAAGCATTCAATTCCCACGGGTACATCCACAGAAAAGCTTTGTAGATAGGTTCTGTAAGCATGGATAATGGGTGTTTTAAAGGGTACTCATAGCTGGATGGCCCAGAAGTACAGACTGAGTGACTAGTGATTTACAGTACAAGAATGGGTATCGTGGTGTAAATATTGTGTTTTGTTAGGTATCTCGTATTACTTTCCTAACTCTACTGGAGAACATCAATACGATAGCAGCTTCAAGAGCTGCATTCATCTCAATACAATGAGACGACAGAGCATATTGGAGTTTCATTGATCTGTTGTTCGTGGATTCATATTGTGAAACTTCAATAGATTTAGAGCTTGTGTTTTTTGCAAGCCTGCTTTGTGAAATGTTGGTCAAGGCAGCTGGGAATGGCAGGAGAACTGAACAAGAACTGGGACACGACGATGAACCAATTGTTACTCAACTTCCAGCAGGTTTTTTATTATCTACACTCGCTTGGGTTTCTTTAAAGCGTAAAGGATAATCTTTTCTTTGTCGACATCACTGTGTTTCATTTTAATAATATATGCATAGCATCAAGTCGCGATTTTGTCGGCATCATGCACTGATACGCCGTGAACTAATAATTCAACGCATACGCTTTCTGTTTGTAACGTGGCAGCGAGTTATTACAATGCAAATCAAATTATTATTTCAATATCTAAAATTGTACAAATTATCAACAAGTTTTGTTGTTGTTTAGGCCAAGCTTATGTTTATCCATCAGGTGACCATTCAAGCTGGTCCAGAAAAAGTGTTATTTATTTATTTATATCACCAATCCATGTGATAATGTACACTATGCCAAGCTAGATAGCTGTGACTACATTCACATTACAAGCCACAGTGTTCTGTTCAGATTTTTTTTGGTCAGATCGGACTTGTCATGAGAGTATGACGGTTCAACACATGATCCCAGGCAAAACCTTGCACAATTTTCAATCTGAGCTTCTCATTCAAGTAAAATGCCTGTGTATCAGATATATGTTCCATATACTGTAGAACCACATACATGAAGTGACTCAGATTCGGTCTGAAAAACAGACTTGAGTCACTTCATGCTGGTAACGTGAACGTAACCAAATATCACTCGACTTATCTGATGTTGAGCTGTGGAACTGTCATTGTGTCCCTCAATTAGAACCAATATTTGAAGTTTTATTATTTCCTTTCAACCTGTTAAATTTTTATTTGATTCTTTATAATCTCCTGATACGTATATCATCTGTCATCCATGCATGCTAATTAATCCAGCTCTGGTCAATGTGTGTAGTGCAGCAGGTGGTAGTTTTGACTACATGCATCTTATTTCTTTCACATTTCATTATTGGGAGGTTAGAGAATGATCTGAGAGTGTCTCATTCAGACTGAAAGTGGTAAAGCAGCGTTCCTTCAGTTTGATCCCATTTTATTACACATCGAGTAGATTTTCCTGCTCTAACAAACCTGAATCAACGTTATCGGCTCATTAAGAAGACATTAATGAGGTTAAAATGGGCACTTTAGAAACGGCAAAGCGCCACATTGTCTAATGGAGCACAACTAAGGCACCGGGTTTTCAGGAAAGAAAAACGAAACAAAAACGAAACAAAAGCAAGACGAATGAAAGACTCTCAGTGCTCTGATTTGAATCTGGTGAGGCCATTGTCCCAAACTTCCACCAGCTCTAAGAAACTGTCAGCAAATTTAACTGCGTAAAAGAGAGAGTACCCTATTAGCCGCATTTTGCAAGGAGTCTTGTTCTCATCATTCAGTCTATATAATCCTAACAGACTAAGATTTAATGGAACTCTATAGAGAATATTTAATGTTTATAAATGCAACGAAGCGAATAAACAGCCATGCTAGTTTGATGCCCTCACAGTTAGTCACAGTGAGGAAAGACCAGTTTAAATGCCTAAGGAGGGTGGAAAAAAAGAAAATTAGCGTTTAAAAAAAAATCCAGAGCAGGTCAGGAGGAAAATAAATGGCTTTATTATGTGCTGACCTTGGGGATGGAAGACTGAGCATGAGGCCAGAGGCAGCACCAGTTAAATGCGTCCCTCACATAATAAAGTCACCCTCCACATAATAGAATAATTACGACCTAATTACGTTTATTTATTTGCTTGTTTGCTCACTTATTTATTTATTTGTAAATAATGATTGTGCAAAATCCACTCAGTTCATTTACTTATCTATATATTTCAAATGAAACATTAAATATTTAATTCTATAAATTTTTTTGTTTGATGTTTCCTACCGAGACATTTCATTAGAAACATATGTATTACATGCTTTTTTATTTTTAATATATCTTGCCCAGTCAGATTCCCAATATACTCACTCACTCATCGTCTAGATCGTATAATCCATGTATTCAGGGTCGCGGGGGGCCTGGAACCTTTCCCTGGAGACGTCGCAAGGCACACGAACAATCACACACACACAACGGAAATGCCAATTAGCCTAATCTGCATGTATTTGGACTGTTGGAGGAAACCTACCAAGCATGGGGAGGACATGCAAACTCCAGGAATTGAACCTGACTGGGAATCGAACCTGGACCCTGGCAGTGCAAGGCAACAGTGTTAACCACCACACCACTGTGCAGCCTCCCAATACACTAAGCCAATTAATTTATTCACAGTTTTATTCATATACATTTATTTTTTCTAGTCCAATCTGTGATTATTCCTGGAAATTCTTTGTCCAATGCAGGAATGCATGCTGGATGAGATCAGACGAGATTGCATTTCGCATCTAGTGAAATGTTGAGTCACCAGTCCACTTTCCCATGAGGAATCCCAGGACTGTACACGGAGACAACATGCCAAGTTTGGCACACACTGCCATCTCCGAGCTTACAACGGAATCCCACTGAAACGCAAATTCATACAGTATGTTGCTTTACTGGAAAAAAAAAAGCAAATCGAGTTTGCTTTAAAATCTAGTTTATGGACAATCCATTCTAAAGAAATATTCAGAAGATCAGGAAGCGGTGTCAATGTTCCTAGGACCTTGATGTTTAGTCAAAACACGAGAAAGACCTCTTTTTATGTGACCAGGAGCTAGGTTTAATGAAATTAAAACAAGGACTATGTTGTTGTTCGGTTGTCGGGTTCTCCCTCAGGCGAGGGACAATCTTGCTTTCGTAAAATTGAAGTGTATCGATTTTCCAAAAGACATAACACAGTGACACTTTTGCGATGTTACAGCATGGGGAGATGACCGGATACACACTCCATCCATGATCTGTACCATGACGTACTGTATATTGGATATAACACACTTAAAATGAGAAATGAGCTTATCGAATCACAAACATTTAGGAGTCGAATTCCAGCACTCTATTCAGATAACTGCATCACTGGCACACACATTATTGTCTACACACACTGTTGCAGCGGTGCCGGCAGGAGAATATTTCATAGTACACACAAGAACCACCCACCTGTACGCTACCTTTACTGTCTAAGTGCACGTACATGCAACCACGACTGAGTTACAACACCACCATAAAACTCTGATTACCCTGCCGTTTCCATTTCAAAGGCCAGCCAACTACAGTACCTTCACTGTGCACAACAGGTCACTTTCTATATTTTGAAAGCTCGAAAAAAAAAATTATTTTGCTCATTTTTAACCTTCTTATTCGCCTGCTAATATACCAGATAAGTAAACCATGTACCTCCACCCCAGGGTTTGACATTTGCACCCGCCCACTCGCCAAATGCGGGTAAAATTCGGCTGTGGCGGGTAATAACTTTAGTCTCATTAGCCACTTTGGCGGGTAGTTTATTCTTTGGTATTTTTGTTGTAGTTTTCTCTAAAGGCATCTGATATAATAAACGCATTGCAACGTAATATTACGTGCATGAATGTAATGAGGACATTTAATGCCTCTCTCTACACACGCATTGCACACGCGGGACGTTTATGAACGATTCGTTCTTTTTGAACGACTCTTTAACATGACTCAGATGAATGAGTATCTCGGAGAGTGATTCGTTCATTTCTTATTGGCCGCGCATGCGCAAAACCTCGCAAAACCTCGAGTCGTTCGTTCTTTTGTCACGTGACTCCCATAGACGCTATGCGGTGCAATAGATTCAAAAGAACGAACGACTGGAAGATATGATGGTGAGTTCCTCATTCTGTTTATTATAACATGTCCTTAGTTGCACTGTAATATTTTCATAACTGGGACTATAACCAAACGTTGTGTATGTAGACGTATTGGGGGTATTTTTTATTGAAAACGCCACATTTTAATTTATTTCTGATCAAATGAACGAAATGACTCAAAAAAAGGTTTGTTCATTTTGATGAACGAGATTCAAAGAACCGAGTCACTAAAATGATTTGAACTTCCCATCACTAACACACACACTTTTACTTCCTGTTTGGTGTCTGTGTATAATTTCCTTAAAGGGCTATTGCTTCTCAACAGGATGAGAATGTTTTGCCCCTTTCAGGTTATTCACTGATTATATATAAAAAAGTAATCACTATTAAAATCTGTTTAGATTTCATGTTGAATGATAGAAAATTCATCAATTGATTGAATTACCTCACACTATAAAGAGTCAACACTACAAGATAGACCAGAGTCCATTGTCCTAACTCAGAATTCTCATATAATAATACATAATGAATAATAATACCTGATAATAATAATACCCAACACACTAAAATGATAAATGTTCTGAGTTGCTGTATTTTTAATATCAGAATGAGTTCAGTTGGACTGAATCTGTTATTTTTCAATGTCATGTGGTAAGAGGCTTGAATTTAAGTTCAATAAGCAGAATATACTGTTCATGTTTGCATGTTTTTATATTGGGATCTTAACAGTACTGAATACTTGACTACTACTATAGTGATACAGTGTATGCTGTCATTTCTAAGTAAATCTAGATATAACAAACATTAACGTATCATGGTGAAGAAAAAACTGCGATTTTTTGGTAACAAAATTGTGGCTAGTAAAAAGGCTGAATGGCGAGTGACTCCGGAAATCCACTAGTCACATCAGCCAGTGAGCAAAAAAGTTAATGTCAAACCCTGATACACCCACCAGTGATGTAAACACTGTCCAAAAACCAAAAGAAAAATTTAATAATAATAAAATAACCTCCTTATTGTGCTTCCTGATTCCTTATAGAATAAAATCATACTTTTATCCCCGTGTCCAGACGAATATACATACAAATAGCTCATGTCCGCTGGAACCTTTTATTCTAACTGGAAAATGCTAATGTGTTTCCTATCGTCAGTCTGTCTCCAGGTCTCTCTCTGACTTACACATTATTGACTTTTTCTTTTGATGTTCAGAACGTACAGTACGTGACTGCTTAAATATGCTGATCATGTGTATTAGTGTCTCAAGCAATAATACTTCTTTAAATTCACCTTAAACCATAACAATTCTGGTGCTCGAGAGTTGTCGAGCTGTTGTTATGGGGGTAAAGATTCAGTCCCGAATAATCTTGACTTCACTGACTTCATTTACAGGCAAATATTAGCCTTTGCGGCCCGAGTTGCTAGCTGTGTAGGAACTCTCTCTTTAAACTTTCACCGTTCTTCTAGCTGCACTTTAAGAGGAACTTTGTTCAGGGATTTAATTAGCAGCAGAAGTTGGAACAGGATGAACCGCCTTCTAGAAACGGTGAAATAAACAGAACATCTGGAACAACTCTGCCAATTACCACTTCTCAAAGAAGTACACTTGTTCCCCTTTGCTCTTAGAGGAGTCACTGAGTGTGACCATTTACTCATTCATCGCTATGTTCCCGGGGTAACGAACAAAACGTGCGCTCAAGCGAAACCGGAAGACTTTGACCAGAATGGTGCCAATGTTCATCGAACAGGTTAACTGAATACGCTGGGAATGTATCTACCTCCGAGGTGGGGTTAAGGGAAGCACCAGGGCGACGTGTCACTAATGAACTTCTGCAAAGTGCCACGTTTAATTAACAGGGAAGGGACCTCAGACAGTTCTCAGTGTATGACCAAAGCGTCATTGTTAGCATGACTAAGCTGTCGAAGCATAAAGCAAGTCCCTGAGAGATGTAGAAAATAATATGGTGGGAGGAGGAGGAAAAAAAAAAAAAAGGAGAAAGAGTAAGAAGGCAACCGACTGACTGAGTGCTCCAGAAAGGATCATTCATTTGGCAAATGCAATACAGTATTCCCATCAGTTTAAAGCCACCGAGCCAGAACTTGACTTTACAGTATTTCTCTGATTTCCTACCTGCAGTGCTTGTGAGGGCCACTTAGGGTCTCGATGACAAAACATTCGCCATCGTTGAGGCAATAAGCCAAGTCCTTCTCCTGACATGGTTTGAAGTGCTCCGATTTCAAGGGCGGGAGGGTCGGGGCCGCTGCAAGACAAAAACAAGAGGTGGTTACTAAAACGTATAGTGTAATCAAGCGAATCTGAAATGCGTAAGGATGCTGACGGCAAAAGACAAAAGGAGACAACAAAAGTGACTGGGTGTCATTTGTGTCCCTGTGATTTGATTCAATATAAAAGCATATTTGCATGGGAGAAAAAGGCATTTTAAACAGAAAACGAAGTGTTCTTCACATCAACCCCATGTGCATAGTTCAGATAAATAACTTTCATAAAAGCCTATTCATACTGTATATACTGCATATATTTTTTTTTATTTATTTTTTTTTTCCATCTAATCCTTAAAACATTATTCACCACGAGTCATCCATTAAGGAAAGGGAAAATCTATTCATTCACTCAGCTCTGAACCCGCCCACTCGTCTGGAACAATTTAAATACTTGGGACATCCAATCAAGACTACGCAAAGACGAAAAGTTCCGTCTTTCTTTTCAAACATGTTCAAGACTGTTATAATAATAAAACTAAATGAATAAGAGGTAAATAAGCCATGTGTCCATCCTCCAAGCTCTAAGTTGTAATGTTTCGATGGAACACTCTTCGTAATAATGGTAATAATGGGAGGGTCATGTTTTTATATATCAGTAATTTCTTTAGGAACACCTGCACATCTAATCACATGGCAGTGAATCAATGCATTTAGGGCTGTAGACATGGTCAAGTCAATCTGCAAGTCAAGTTCAAACCCAGCATCAGAAGGGGGAAGAAAGGTGATTTAAATTACTTTGATCATGGCATGGTTGTTGGTGCCAGGCATGCTGGTACTGTAGGAGTATTTATTGTATGAAACTGGGATTTTCACACACAGTCATATCTAGCGTTTACAGAAAATGGTGTGAAAAAGAGAAAATATCCAGTGAGCAGCAGTTCTCTGGGTGACAATGCCTTGTTGATGCCAGAGGTCAGGGGAGAATAGACAGACTGGTTTGAGCTGATAGAAAGGCAACAGTAACTTAAATAACATCACAACCCAGGTTTGCTGAAGAGCATCTCAGAACACACAACATGTCAAACCTTGAAGCAGATGTGCTACAGCAGCAGCAAACCACATCAGATGCCATTTCTGTCAGCTACAGTCGGAACAAAAACAAAAAAAAACTCTAGCAATGCACATGGACTTGTCAGAAATGGTCTCCAGTTCTAATGCAACATTCAGGGTCAGAATTCAGAGTGAACAACATGAAAGCATGGATCCTTCCTGTCTTGTTTAACTGGTTTAGGCTGGTGGTGATGGTGGAATGGTGTAAATGTTCTTGGCACAGGTGCCGTATAATCTTGCGCCCCTTGGTACCAACTGAGCATGGTCTGAATGCCGCAGTCTACTTGAATACCGTTGCTGACCCTGTCGTTCCCTTAATGGCCACAAGTGCCAAGTCACGAAGCTAAAATAATCTCGAACTAGTTTCTTGAACATGACAATGAGTTCATGTACTCAAACGGCCACCAGATCTCAATCCAATAGAGTACCAATGGGATGCGGTATCACAGTATTGAGATTTGTATCACAGATGTGCAGGCGACAAATCTGCAAAATGTGTGATGCTATCATGTCAAAATGGACTAAAACCTTTAAGGAATGTTTCCAGCACCATGTTGAATCAATGGTGGGAGTTCTAAAGGCGAAAGGCGGTTCAACCTAGTACTAGGAAGATGTATTGAATGAAGTGACCAGTGATTACATAGACAGACAGGAATTCCTCAACCAAAAAAAACAAACATTTCCCTCAACTGGTGCATCCATTTAAATTCCATTATACTGCGCTCAACTGCATGCAGTCAGTCAAATATTCTTTCACAATATTGCATCACAGGGGTTGATAAAATTTCTTGGCACTATTGAATATTATTTTATTTAAGGAATATTATCTTATTTGTTTATGTCAACTTATTTTTGTTGAGAATAATATTAACCAATTAAGTATAAATGAAGAGTAAATTATTAAGGGAAAAATTATATATATATATATATATATATATATATATATATATATATATATTATTGCCTGGCCATTGATCTTCAGTGCAACAAAAACATTTTAGTAAAGGAATGTGAGAGTCCAGAGTTCATCCTGGGAATACTGGAGCGTGGTGGGAATACACACCGGATAGGACACCCGTCTATCACAGGGTACCACACACACATCCTTATATATTGTATGGGGTAATTTATTACAGACAATTTATGTCAGGGGGAAAACAGGAGAACCCGGAGAGAGTATGCCACATGTACAGTATATAAAGAACGCAGGAACTCAACATAGACTGCAGATCCAGATCAAACTGTAGAATCTTGAGCTGTGAAACGCCAACGCAAAATATGCAATCCGAAGAGTAAAACAGCGGCAGACTCAACTTCTATTCTATTTTTATCCATTCACGGTAACAATTTTAATTCTTCTTCATCAGTCAGCAAAGTTCTGTAGCTGCTATTAGCCTGGACAGAAGCAATGCTGTAATACAGTGTGTATAACATTAACACAGCCGGGTGTTTGCTGTGCCGCTGATCCATGACTGCGAGAAGATGGATGCACGAGAGGGACAATCGCTCTCTCTGGCCTAATGAGATTACTACAGGAAGCGGTCCACTGTTTGGGAATAAAAGACTCCATCATGATGAATAGGACACGCTCCTGAGTTCGCAAAAGCGCCCGCATAATATCAGAACGTTGCTATTTTTTACTTTCCTATCGACACACGGCGCTAGGCCTGTCAGCATGCTGACCATAAAAACATGACTAATGGAATTCAGAGTGCGCTCAAAATTATCGAGGCGCTACACGTGAAACTCTACGAGTGTGTATGTGCTTTAGCACATTAAATAAATAAATACTGCATATTGTGCTGTTAATATAATGAACAATTGCTCTTCCAAAAGCCTCCCTTTATGTCTTTCTTTTGAAGATAATAAGGCAATAACAAAAGAAGAAAACTGCAATGCACAACTGAAGACTCCATCCATAAATATTAAATAAATGTCTCTTTAGGGTCATTCTATACAGTACCAAATCAACAATGGCATCAGATTGGAACGCCAAAATGAACCTCATGTGGGACAATGAAATACCGGAATTTTCAGGGAAAAGTTCTTAGTTTTTTCCCTTTTAGTCTCACTTATCACACCCCATTTTTGCACTCATGAATCATGTCTATGATTTTCAAAAGGACCATATTTTCATTTCTAAACAGAACAGAAAGCTGACAAGCTTATTTTTTTCAGATTCGTCCAGAATTTGCCATCAAAGTCTGAAACAAGTTATGAGCTTCTTAATATCAGATTTTGATTTGGCACCAGATCCTTTTGCAAATTTTGACCTTGGGTAGGATTTTGACTCCTGAGTAGGCTAATAGTCAATATTCTAAACGCGCTGGGTCTAAAATTTGGGGTTTCCCATTACGCCCCATAAGGGTTATTGATGGCATCTTCCATCAGAACCTGAGATGGTCACCTGGGAACTTTCCAGGAAATTGGTTGATTTTGCCTGAACCGACCCTTTACAAAAAATGTCATTCCAAAGATTTCCAGCTGAAGTACTGTCAGAGCAATAACATTGCATAAAATGAATCAAACCAATCTGATTCAAGCGTTTATGTTTTTGCTATTCTGTCTACACTAAAGTGCCATTTTCCACCATTTGCAGAAATATCTCCATAAATATGTAAGCAAACAGTGAGTCATCATAACTGGCAGAGGAATTAAGGAATATCAGTATAGTATCATAAACTGCGGAGCGATGTAAGGCGAATTGAAAGTGTTTAACACCTGCGCATACCCAATCGTTCCACTGCTCACACCGTCCAAGACGCTTGCTGCTACATACTGAGCACCAAGCATAAAGATCATATTTCTCACAAAGGCCAATCAATTCTCGCTAAGCTCTCGTTTATAGGCGCAACACAACACTCACATTACACAACGTAATCGATCTTCGTCTTCTGAAAAGGCGGTTAAGACATCCCTACCCTGAGCTGTGTCATGGATCTCGGCTTTGCGACAGTCCTTCCATCATTCTTGATTGCCCTAGGCGGAGGAAGGGAAGTGGGTGGAGAGAAGAAAGGATGGGATTCCCTTGAGCTCTTTTTTTCCAGTGCTGTCCTTCAGAGACAACCTTCCTCCAGGTTCCTAATGGCAAAGCCAGCAGACAGGGTCAGCCGGTATCAATCAGCACCGCAGCGGCAGTAAAGATGACACCGGGAGAGAATGGAGAACGTGGAAGGACGAGGACGCGCTCTTGGACAGGATTTATGGCACTCGAATATTCTCGGGAACGTCTAATAATTCTGTTTAAGTACTTCAAGAGCAGTTCTTAAAGAACTTCGGATGAAACTTAAAAATTCATGCACAGGCTGTTGGGAGTGGGAGGACATATACGTGCCGGTGTTCTTATTTCAGTGATCCGTGCCTTTGAGTTGGTGTTCACATATAGATGACGTGACATGCCTCCTAGTAATGTCAGAGTTTGAAGCTGTACACAAATCATTCGGGGGCCACACCTATCTTCTACGTTTTTAAAACTCAATGATCTAGACAGATAACAGAGTGATATTATCCCGCTCCCTTGGGACGGAGCCCCTCCCAAATGAAAATCTCTGTTGCTTGGAGAATGAGACTGCTTAGATATTTTGCCACTGCATTTTTGCACAGCTGTTATGGTTCTCCAAAGTTCATGTGAAAATTAATAACTTTCCCACAAAAGGTTGGCATGACCTAGTTAACTTTGTTTTGTCTCAGTCCAATAAATGTCAGCTTGATGCAACAAATATCCGCCTGTATATTGTTTCCCCTGTGTATTAATAACTTTATAATGAAATATCGTGTTCGGTCTAGCAGAACATAACCATTAATCCAAGTCAACAACTCTGTGATTTCAGAAACTATGTAAATTCCTCCTCTTGTAATTTAGACAACTTAACTTTAACAAATAGCCACATTTCTGTGGCATGTCATTTTCTTTTGCCTATCTAATCAGCCGGCTTTCATGATAACTTTACTA
The DNA here is from genome assembly GCA_030522415.1 of Channallabes apus. Taxonomy (NCBI): domain Eukaryota; kingdom Metazoa; phylum Chordata; class Actinopteri; order Siluriformes; family Clariidae; genus Channallabes; species Channallabes apus. The sequence continues at coordinate 28,451,028 of CM060125.1, read as the reverse complement.
TATTACAAAAAAAGAAAATAAATAAATAAATAAAATCATGGCGGCACGGTGGTGTAGTGGTTAGCACTGTCGCCTTGCACCTCCAGGGTCTGGGTTCGATTCCCCGGCCAGGCTCGATTCCCATCTCTGTGTGCATGGAGTTTGCATGTTCTCCCCGTGCTTGGTGGGTTTCCTCCGGGTACTCCGGTTTCCTCCCACAGTCCAAAGATATGCAGGTTAGGCTAATTGGCGTTGCTAAATTGCCCGTAGTGTGTGATTGGGTGTGTGAGTGTGTGTATGTGTGTGTGCCCTGCGATGGATTGGCACCCTGTCCAGGGTGTACCCCGCCTAGTGCCCGAAGTCTCCTGGGATAGGCTCCAGGTCCCCCGCGACCCTGAACACAGGATTAAGCGGTATAGAAGATGAATGAATGAATAAAATCATTCTGTTAGGTGGATATCTAAAACCTGTTATTTCTAGGAAGAGCCAAAAATCTCCCTCAGCGAAGGCCATAACATAAGGCTTAATGGGGTTTTGACTAAAACTCTCAGACAAAACAATCTTGAAAAGATTTAAAAACAGTAATATCTAGTCTAGAAATTGTATATAATAATGTCTGGGAACAAGGAGGTCATTAGTAGTGTCATTGCATGTACTAAAAAATGCCTAGAAGCATTTGCTTTACCATTGGCAAATTACTGCCTGAAAAGAAAATACTGATTTCATCTTTAAGCTTCACTGACCACTCACTGTCAATAACCTTTGAATCAGATTACTGGCCTTAAGGGTTGTTCATGACAAGCTAATGTGGAATCCCAGTATCGGAGACCTCATTGCTTTATTGACGCTATAACCAGTAACTGGGCAAGACTAGAAGTCCTCGTCAGTATTGCCAAATTACTGACTTTGTCAGCGGATTTCAAGACTTTTAAGGCGTTTTTTTTTTTACTTAGTTTATTTATAAAAATGCGACAACGGTAGAGACTCTCTCATCACATGTTACTGACTGTCCTGCACTGGATGTAAGTTATCAGGTCAAATAACAGCTGCTGGGTCTACAACTTGAGAGAACATGTTCCCTCAATTATAACGCCTCAATGAGCTGAACTTGTGTGAGCCAGTGTTATTGAAGGCCAATCACTGATTACCGTTTTTCCCAATGACTAATCACTGATCACCAATGGATCGATCTAATCCACTGATGCCCACAGCCAATCATAGGTAACCAATGTTCCCAATGACCAACCACCATTTTTTCAATGACCAATCACCTAAGACCATTGTTTCCATTAACTAAGCACCATTTTCCCAATGGATCACCAATCACAAATGGTCCCCATGGCACAGTTCACTATTGTTCGTAATCACTGATCACCACAGTTTCCAATGTTCAATCACCTATCATCACTGTTCCCATAGACCAATATCCATTGGACTCAATGGCAAATCCCTACGTCCCAATCCCAATTAACATTATTCCTAATCATTAATCACCACTCTACTGTACCAATGACAAATCATAGACCATTGTTCCCAATGACCACTCAATGGTGACCAGTAATCACCCTTCCACTTTTTTTTCCATTAAAACTGTTCACTTAGTAATACATTATAATAAAAAGTTGTTATACCATCCATAACTGTTTCCTAGATTTTAGTTCCAGAGCTCTCAAACCACTGTCTTTTCTTGTCAGTGCTATAATACATTGTGCGTTTAACAAAATGTTATTTAAAGGATCATTCTTTTTTGTTTCATTTCGGAAAAACTATATTCTATTGCAAATATCTATGAAATATTTCATTTCTCCATGTAACACAGTTACAGTACCAGTCAAGAGTTTGGACACACCTACTAATTCAATGTTTTTTGTTTAGTTATTTATTTTTCGACAGTCTAGAATAATACTGGATATTTCAAAACTACGTATGAAATAGCACAATATTAAGTAACAGTATTAATTAACAACAACAATAACAACAGTGAGTTATCATCTCAAAACAGGAAGGTCAGCTGTGAATTGGAATAGTTCTTGCAATAACTATATTGTCAAGTGCATTTAAAATCCATCTCATGAAGACCATCCCGGGAAAGCAAGACCAGAATTTACCTCTGCTGCCGCAGAAATGAACGGCCTTTCGGATTAGAGCCATTATGAAGTCTTTACAGAGTGTAAGTAGCAGACACATCTCAATACCAACTGTTCAAAAGAGATTCTTGCATATTTTGGGTGCCATCAGTATTGTTTTATAATGTATAAAGAAATCAAAATCAGGAAAAAAAACATGGTATGTCCAAACAAAGGCGTGTCCAAACGTTTGACTGGCGTGTCGATTATATAACATTTTGGTAAATATACAAATTAGGGTGGCGCAGTGGTACTGTAGGTGTTTCGCCCGCCATGAGTACACCCGGGTTCGATTCCCAGCCAGCGCCCAAACCCACCAGCCACTGGATGCAGTGCCGGTCCCAAGCCCGGATAAAATGGGAGGGTTGCGTCAGGAAGGCCATCCGGCGTAAAACCTGTGCCAAGTTGTTGTGCGGACTGGATATTCCGCTGTGGTGACCCCTTGCCGGGAGCAGCCGAAAGACCAGCAACATTGGTAAATATACAAATTAGCAGGCAAATGACATCATGCTGATCTTAGATCTTATTGGAGTTGGAGCTAATCGATGTTGAACAACAGTCACTTCTACTGAAATTACTGCACTGTAGAAATGAGAGGAGATGGTCAATATGACATTCAACTAATTTCAGAAATAATAATAATAATAAATTTTATTTAACGGCATTTATCATGGCTTTAAAATCTACACTGCATTTAACAGGGAGCCAGTGCAGATTTTGTAAAATGGGAGTGATGTGAAGTTTTGGATATAACCCAAGCAGCAGCATTTTGTACTAAGCATAGATGAGCAAATGGTAGCATAGACATCAGAAAAGCACTGCTAATAATAGTTGCCGTAGTGCACGGCGTAGTGTACACCACTACATGAGACCCATCTTGTAGAAGCATAACCCAGCCTTAACTTTAGCTGTTGATCCAAATTAGAGGTTACGGTTACCCCAGAGAGCCACTGTGGAAGGACATACCTGTCACTACAATTAAAATTTGCAATTGCAAGACCACATTTCATCATTTCAGACCTAAGCAAGCGTTTTAATTTTCAGTGTAACTTTTTGCGATATTTTTGGAGCCCGTGAACTGCAAAACCAATCCCATAGATTGCAGGTTCCGTCTCTCTTGGTTGTGAAACAAACAAGAAAAAAAAAAGGCATACACACTCAACACAACAACCAAAAGGGCAGAAGGTAAAGCCTTTAAAGCCAACCCAATCTTGTGGAATTACCATGCTCTCTCCTCGGGGAGCCACTTTCACTCGGATGATGGAAGCAGGAGGCTGACAGAAGCGTTAGTGCAGGGAAGGGCATGTGTGTGTGTCTGTTTGTGTGTGTGGTGGTGTTGGGTTAGCATAGTGCTTTTGTCCCCAGTGATATCATAAAAATGAGCGATTTAATAAAGACGGCAGGTCCTCCTATCTCTCCACAACTGCACATACCACCACCATATCCATACCATCAAGATATCAAGATCTCAGTATTGGGTCGACTGCCGAGTGCTTGGCCTCAGGAGAGCCAACATGGATGGAGTCTTGTGTTTTTTTAGTGTGTGTGTGTGTGTGTGTAGGCCCTGAGCAGAGGACGCTCCTTCATATTACTTTCTATCAGTCAACAGCCATCATGCAGAGAAATAAAGGTGGTCGATAAGGAGGCAAGCAGGCTGGAGTTGCTACTCTCTAGGCTCACAGTGTTCAGTTGATACGTTCTTAACCAAACCTCCGAGGGGATGGTATAGCACTTGCAGTGATGCAAAAAACTGTGTGTATATATTTATGGATTTTTGTCCCCTCCAAATGGTACGTACACGAGGCAGTCAGTAGTGCAAATAGTTATTTTCAAGATACAATCTATTTAAGTGTGAAAGAGCTGCTTTCAACGAGTTCTATATTTTGGCCCTATCTGATATGGGGATGCGGCGGCGCGGTGGTGTAGTGGTTAGCACTGTCGCCTTGCACCTCCAGGGTCTGGGTTCAATTCCCAGGCCAGGCTCAATTCCCGTCTCTGTGTGCATGGAGTTTGCATGTTCTCCCCGTGCTTGGTGGGTTTCCTCCGGGTACTCCGGTTTCCTCCCACAGTCCAAAGATATGCAGGTTAGGCTAATTGGCGTTCCTAAATTGCCCGTAGTGTGTGATTGGGTGTGTGAGTGTGCCCTGCGATGAATTGGCACCCTGTCCAGGGTGTACCCCGCCTAGTGCCCGAAGTCTCCTGGGATAGGCTCCAGGCCCCCCGCGACCCTGAACACAGGATTAAGCAGTATAGAAAATGAATGAATGATATGGGGATTTGGCCAAATCATCAGATTCCATACCCATGGAAAATCATATACAGTAGATTTTAAACACTGGCCCAAAAGCTGAAATTCTACCATCTGGAATAATCAGTTGATTTGACGAACAAATTCTGAAGTTATTTTTCAAGAGCTACGCTGAGATGGATGGCATAAACCTTCACACCACCTGGATTTAAATGTTAATAAGAAGAATGTTCATAGGAAGGAATCTAAAAAAAAAAGCAGTATCCAGGTCATTATTAACCAGCAAGCAGACAGGAAGGATACAGTAGGAGTGAAAAACTCTTAAAATGGGGTGGATTTTATATCGTCAATGAGCCAAAATGAACATAGCAAGTAGAATGATCAATCATTCTAGTGAATCATTTTGATTTATACACCTTCCATACAAACTTAAATAATTCTTTTGATTGTGTAAAGCTGCTTTGTGACAATGACGATTGTTAAAAGCGCTATACAAATAAAATTGAATTGAATTGACTTGAAAGTAGCAAGTCTGAACAATTCCTAGCAGTTCTTAAGATACAGTAGTAGACAGTTTGGTCTTGGTTCTGCATGAACTTGGCATCGTTTATAGTGGAGTCATAATTGATTGATGATTCCAACTGATTCATTTTAACATTTCATGGCTAATCCGTGTGCAGTTCATATAAGCTCAAGTCATGTGACGTCATCTTGTGCCAAGATGCTCCCTGATTCTGATGTTTTTTTGACTTGGGTTAGGATGCTGCAGGAGTACTAGTGTAGTTAATACGGTTCACATGCCAGAAATTCCTCAATCACGACACTGGGGATATGGGCCACTCTTATTCAATTCAGTGCATATTCAAAGCTCAGATAAAAAAAAAAAAAAACAGTTTTTACTCACTCACTCACTCACTCATCTACAGTATAACGCATTATCCTGTATACAGGGTCATAGGGGGGCTGGAGCCTATCCCAGGAGACTTAGGCCACAGACAGGGTACGTCATAAATGGGGTGCCAATCCATTGCAGGGGAGACGCACATATACACACATGCCCATTAGTCCAATCTGCATGTCTTTGACTTGTGAGAGGAAACTGGAGTACCTGGAGGAAACCCACTGAGCACCGGGGAGAACATGCAAACGTCATGCAAACAGACCTGAGGCTGGAATCGAATCCGGAACCTGGATGTGAAAGGCGACAGTGCTAACCACTAAGCTATTGTCCCACCCTGTACAGTTTCTGCATTCACAAAGTGAGACAGGATTGATCCTTTGTGATTATTAATTAAGCCTGAATATTTAACATGTATTAACACAGAATGATCAAATGTCTTTAACATGCTAAAGTCAGCCCTGTCTATGTTTCTCCTCTTTTTTCCTCACTTCTGCTCCTTACATTCCCAATCCTTATGGTCCTCTTCTTCTTTCACTTTTTGTATTTATCGTTTTCCGCCTGGATGCTTGATGTCCGGCCCAGAAATGGGAATTGAGACAACAAACTAGAGAATTTAAGAAAACATGCTTGGCAGACACATAATAATCATGGTAAGATGTGCTACATAAAACCCAGCTATGTAAATGATTTGCTTCTTTTGTGTCATGAAGAAAGAGGAATTATTGTCCTGGCCACTGGTGTCAATGTCTATCCCAGTCTAATCCTCTGGAGTTCCAATCCAAACAATTACAATCCAACGGTCACCTTGTACACAGAACTTACGTACGTGTGCAAATCTGTGATGTACCGAAAGAGATACATACTCAAGAAATGGGGTAATATTTGAATGAGGGAGGAGTTCAGGTTTCAAATGGCCACGGCTGCAGCCTGTAGTGGGTGTGGAGTGACAATGGCTTCTACAGAGGCTGCCGGTGCTGCTGCATTGCAGATGTGATGAGCAGCGGAGACGTGTGTGAAAGACTACACACACACACACACATACTCGCATGGGGACACAACACACCAGCCTTTCACACCTATCACATGCACACTCAATTTTTACCCAGGAGAACTTTTTGTGCTGCAGTAGAATCTGAAAAAACAATATTTACTAGTCAATATATATACTGTATATATATATATATATATATATATATATATATATATATATATATATATATATATATACATACATACATACAGGTCCTTCTCAAAAATTAGCATATTGTGATGAAGTTCATTATTTTCTGTAATGTACTGATAAACATTAGACTTTCATATATTTTAGATCCATTACACACAAACTGAAGTACTTCAAGCCTTTTATTCTTTTAATATTGATGATTGTGGCATACAGCTCATGAAAACCCAAAAAAATAGCATATTTCATCTGACCAATAAAAGAAAAGTGTTTTGAATACAAAAAAAAGTCAACCTTCAGATAATTATGTTCAGTTATGCACTCAATACTTGGTCGGGAATCCTTTTGAAGATTCTTGTGTCTCTCAACTTTCTCTTCACAATATCCCACAGATTCTCGATGGGGTTCAGGTCAGGAGAGTTGGCAGGCCAATTGAGCACAGTAATACCATGGTCAGTAAACCATTTACCAGTGGTTTTGGCACTGTGAGCAGGTGCCAGGTCGTGCTGAAAAATGAAATCTTCATCTCCATAAAGCTTTTCAGCAGATGGAAGCATGAAGTGCTCCAAAATCTCCTGATAGCTAGCTGCATTGACCCTGCCCTTGATAAAACACAGTGGACCAACACCAGCAGCTGACATGGCACCCCAGACCATCACTGACTGTGGGTACTTGACACTGGACTTCAGGCATTTTGGCATTTCCCTCTCCCCAGTCTTCCTCCAGACTCTGGCACCTTGATTTCCGAATGACATGCAAAATTTGCAACCTATAGCCCATTTCCTGCACACGCCTGTACACGGTGGCTCTGGATGTTTCTACTCCAGACTCAGTCCACTGCTTCCGCAGGTCCCCCAAGGTCTGGAATCGGTCCTTCTCCACAATCTTCCTCAGGGCCCGGTCACCTCTTCTCGTTGTGCAGCGTTTTCTGCCACACTTTTTCCTTCCCACAGACTTCCCACTGAGGTGCCTTGATACAGCACTCTGGGAACAGCCTATTCGTTCAGAAATGTCTTTCTGTGTCTTACCCTCTTGCTTGAGGGTGTCAATGATGGCCTTCTGGACAGCAGTCAGGTCGGCAGTCTTACCCATGATTGCGGTTTTGAGTAATGAACCAGGCTGGGAGTTTTTAAAAGCCTCTGGAATCTTTTGCAGGTGTTTAGAGTTAATTAGTTGATTCAGATGATTAGGTTAATAGCTCGTTTAGAGAACCTTTTCATGATGTGCTAAATTTTTGAGATAGGGATTTTGGGTTTTCATGAGCTGTATGCCACAATCATCAATATTAAAACAATAAAAGGCTTGAACTACTTCAGTTGTGTGTAATGAATCTAAAATATATGAAAGTCTAATGTTTATCAGTACATTACAGAAAATAATGAACTTTATCACAATATGCTAATTTTTTGAGCACTTCATAGTCTACAAAGCCAAAAAGTAACAACAAAAGGCAAGGCAGTCTCCCTGGGTCTCCATGCCAAGAGGTGCCTCAGAGGGCTATCAAGCTTAATTTTCAAAAATGTGATTGGTGCACCGAGTAGAATTGCATTTTTGGCTTCTTTTATGTTTCCATTCCAACATTGAAACTGACAATCTTCTTTGATGTCTTCTCTTGTTTCTACTTTCATTCATCTTTTATACTGCATACCTGGTTGTACTGGCTTGTGGAGGCCTGGAACCTACAGTATGACAGGAGATTTGCATGAGGAGGGTTAAACCCTGGACAGGGTGCCAGTGCATTGCAGGGCACACAACGGGCAATTGGGGAAAGTCAATTAATCTGCACTGTGGGAGGAAATCAGAGTCCCCAAAGGAAACACACCAAGCTCAGGGAGAGCATGCAAACTCCACACACAGACCCGAGATGGGAATTAAACCATCGACCCTGGGGGTGGGAGACCACAGTGCTAACCTCTACATCACTCCCACCTTCTCCCGCTTCAGCGTTGGAGTCATTTCAGTAAAAGTAACAGTTATTTCATTTCTATAGATCCAACTCCAAGAAGATGAGCTCAGTTTCAACCGCCATTGCATGAAAACCAGTCGCCAGCGAGTGGCGGAGAGACTCGACACAGTTGCACAGAAACCTCACAGCTGACTTGTGAATCAGGCTTTACTGTACATGTAGTAGTTAGCACCAAAATTGAGGGTTTGAAATTTGCCTTCATTCTGTGTGCGTCACGGTTGCATGTTCTCCCTGTTATTGGTGGGTTTTCTTCAACAGTCCAAAGATAGATGTTTTGAAATTGTTCATAATATTTGAGAATGTACAGTAGGTGACACTTAGTGGTTAAAACTGACAATTTGTAGTCTCCATTCTGAGTACAAACAAACATGATAAGATTTCCCCCCTATTGTGACCTCATATAAGAATAGCCCCGCCCCTTGGCTTGCTGCTCAGTTTTGCTCTACAGTTCTCTGGATTTCTTTTACAGCACATATACTGTAGTTTAAAAAGAAAGAAAGAAAAAAAAACTTCATTGTAATGATATCTCGGCCTACGATCGTTGTGTGGTTCCACATCAAGAAGTCCAACACACTGAGCTCAAGCAGGACACGGTTTATCAAGGACTACATCTATGATCTTCAGTGTGTGTGAGACAGTGTGTGTTAACCTGATTGATCTGTTGTGCCTGATCTAAGTCTCAGGAGTTCTGTTCTTCACAGCAGGAAGAACCTGATGCAGTGGTAGCTGATCTTATCGGGAAGATAAGATTTTCCTAAGCTTCTAGAAGACATTAAAAAAAAAAAAAAAAAAAAAAGAGAAAAAAAATATAATATCACCGGCATCTTCAAGGTTATGTGTAGCATTTCTACAAGAGCGTGCTTCCCTATCGTCAAAGATTTCAAGTAGGAACCTTTTTATAGATTCACTTAGAGTGTAGTACTGTCTCCAGGAGACAGAAGTTCTGTCACACTAACCGTCAATCCAATAAAAGCTTTAGAAGACACTCACACAGGCGCTAACCTTCACCAACACATCACAGGGAATAAAAAAGGAAAATCGTTCAGTCTCAAAACGCCCTGCCGGAGACAGGACTACAAAAGCACTTAGTCTCTGTCCTGATCTAAGCGTCTGAGGAACGTATAGAACCGTATATCGCCTGGGAAGTCCTTCACAGAGTCCTTTACCTTACAGACAAAGGCAGACTAAGCGCATTTTCAATATTAATGGAGGTCTTTTCTTTCTTTTTTTAATCTGTCTCTCTAAATATTACCTTCTGTTGCAGCGCTGATAAACAAAGCAGCGTCCTATGGAGGATACAACAGAGTAGAACCTTCTTAAAAAGTGCTGCTAATTATCTGAGGAAAGACAAATGGTTTTTTTCTTTGATTTTCTGCCGTAACCGCGGACTTCCGAAAAGTTCTATGGAAAAAAAATAAGGAACTGTTTTAATATCAGAGTCAAAAGTGATGACAAGGCATACACAATTACACAATGACCCTTACATATCCATCTTGCATGTGTGTGTGTGTGTGTGTGTGTGTGTGTGTGTGTGTGTGTGTTTTATTCTTTATGCCCTCCATTGCAGAGCTAATTAAAGAACACTGCTCTTGGAAGGTTCTGTGTCGGACCCTACAACAGTGTTTCTCCATCAGAAAGGATTCCCTATAGAAGCTCTGAGGAAGCTAGAACTCTTAGTTCCATAATGAATCTTTAATTTCCCCTAAGTGCATCATCATCCGTCTTCTCATCCTCCCTTTTACTTTTCTGCTCTTTTCCTTTCTTGAACAGTAATTCACATTTTTGTGATTGAACCAATATTATACAGTATACAGTGGTGTGAAAAACTATTTGCCCCCCTCCTGATTTCTTATTCTTTTGCATGTTTGTCACACAAAATGTTTCTGATCATCAAACACATTTAACTATTAGTCAAAGATAACACAAGTAAACACAAAATGCAGTTTTTAAATGAGGGGTTTTATTATTTAGGGAGAAAAAAAATCCAAACCTACATGGCCCTGTGTGAAAAAGTAATTGCCCCCTGAACCTAATAACTGGTTGGGCCACCCTTAGCAGCAATAACTGCAATCAAGCGTTTGCGATAACTTGCAACGAGTCTTTTACAGCGCTCTGGAGGAATTTTGGCCCACTCATCTTTGCAGAATTGTTGTAATTCAGCTTTATTTGAGGGTTTTCTAGCATGAACCGCCTTTTTAAGGTCATGCCACAACATCTCAATAGGATTCAGGTCAGGACTTTGACTAGGCCACTCCAAAGTCTTCATTTTGTTTTTCTTCAGCCATTCAGAGGTGGATTTGCTGGTGTATTTTGGGTCATTGTCCTGCTGCAGCACCCAAGATCGCTTCAGCTTGAGTTGACGAACAGATGGCCGGACATTCTCCTTCAGGATTTTTTGGTAGACAGTAGAATTCATGGTTCCATCTGTCACAGCAAGCCTTCCAGGTCCTGAAGCAGCAAAACAACCCCAGACCATCACACTACCACCACCATATTTTACTGTTGGTATGATGTTCTTTTTCTGAAATGCTGTGTTACTTTTACGCCAGATGTAACGGGACACGCACCTTCCAAAAAGTTTAACTTTTGTCTCGTCGGTCCACAAGGTATTTTCCCAAAAGTCTTGGCAATCATTGAGATGTTTTTTAGCAAAATTGAGACGAGCCTTAATGTTCTTTTTGCTTAAAAGTGGTTTGCGCCTTGGAAATCTGCCATGCAGGCTGTTTTTGCCCAGTCTCTTTCTTATGGTGGAGTCGTGAACACTGACCTTAATTGAGGCAAGTGAGGCCTGCAGTTCTTTAGATGTTGTCCTGGGGTCTTTTGTGGCCTCTCGGATGAGTTGTCTCTGCGCTCTTGGGGTAATTTTGGTCGGCCGGCCACTCCTGGGAAGGTTCACCACTGTTCCATGTTTTTGCCATTTGTGGATAATGGCTCTCACTGTGGTTCGCTGGAGTCCCAAAGCTTTAGAAATGGCTTTATAACCTTTACCAGACTGATAGATCTCAATTACTTTTGTTCTCATTTGTTCCTGAATTTCTTTGGATCTTGGCATGATGTTTAGATTTTGAGGTGCTTTTGGTCTACTTCTCTGTGTCAGGTAGCTCCTATTTAAGTGATTTCTTGATTGAAACAGGTGTGGCAGTAATCAGGCCTGGGGGTGACTACAGAAATTGAACTCAGGTGTGATAAACCACAGTTAAGTTATTTTTTAACAAGGGGGGCAATCACTTTTTCACACAGGGCCATGTAGATTTGGAGTTTTTTCTCTCTTAATAACGTAAACCTTCATTTAAAAACTGCATTTTGTGTTCAATTATGTTATCTTTGACTAATAGTTAACGGTTTTTGATGAGCAGAAACATTTAAGTGTGACAAACATGCAAAAGAATAAGAAATCAGGAAGGGGGCAAATAGTTTTTCACACCACTGTATATTATATGCGTACAACTTATTCTTTTGTTTCCTTCCTTCCTTTCATTCTTCTTTTCCTATGCTCTTTCTTTCTCTCCATTTTCTTTCTAGTTCATTCTTTCTTTCACTTCTGTCTTTTTTCCATTCATTTGTTATTTCCTTGCAATTTTTCTTTCTTCTCTCATTACTTTATTCATCCTTTGTCACCTCTTCTTTTTTATTTTCCTGTCCTTTCTTATTTATGTCCCTTAATTTTTATCTTTTTTATTGCTTCCTTCCTTTAATTTCTTTCCGTTCTTCTTTTTTCCCTTCTTTCTTTCCTTTGTATCCTTCTTTTCTTTTCTTTTTTATTTCATCTATCCTTTCTTTCTTTTTTTCTCATCACTTGTTTTTTTTTCTTCTTCCTTCTTTAGTTTCCCCCTTTCCTTTCCTTTCATTGTATTTCTTTGGGTTTTCTTTTTACTTAACCTCATTCTTCCATCCCATGTTCCCATCGTTTCCTCTTTTTTCATTCCATTCTTGTTTTTCTATATTCTACACTTTTCTTTCCATCCTTCCCTAATATTGCCTTCTCCCTCAATCTAAACTTAGACCTGCCACTGACGTTTGGATGGGAAGAAAAACAAGAATGGAAGAAAGAAAGAGGAAATGATAGGAAAGAAGGGATGAAAGAATGACATTATCCTTCATTCCAGTCCACACTGGTGTCTTCATAAAGACTCTTTGTAGTACCATAGCTACACAATTACTCAACACATTTCTTTCTTCCTAACTTTCTCACTTTCTTTCACTGTTTGCCTTTAAAATTGATTTGTGACTTATCACTTTCCTTCTCTGAATTGTCTCCTAACAACGTCCTGGCACATTTTGCCCGTGAACAATGCTTCCCCTAATTAATCTGAGGAGAAAGAGATTGCTTTTGGGACACATTCAATTGTCCGCTTACGGCCACCTCCAGGCTTCTGATGATGCATAAATAAAATTGGGATAGAGAGAGAGAGAGAGAGAGAAATTTTCTTCCCTCTCTCTCTCTCTCTCATTTTCACTCTTGCTCAAAATAGGCTTCACAAGAACAGGGAACACTTCATTTTCAATTTAGGGAAGAGAAAGGAGATGGGGCGAGTTCTGATTAAGTGGAAGAAAGGAGCAAAAGGTGTTAAAATTTCCTCCCGGCTTTATTACATGCAGAGTAAGTACTGTACAGTTGCAAGGGAAATTATTTGTTCCCTAATTGACAGCCATGTATATGACGTAGAACTTCTAGAACTGTAGAATAAAGTGCAGACCAAAAAAAAAACAAGACCATGAAGAATAAGCTTGAACATTGTGCTCTTAACAACGCAGTATAATACAGTGTTCCAAGAAAAAAAGCTTTTACAAAGCAAAGTCTAAAATCTTAAAATAAAAAATAAAAAAACAATTTTTGGTTCTCTGACTCTTTTTAACACAAATGATTCTTGATTCTGATTGGTCAAAATCCATTAACCCTTTCAGGCTCAAATTAAGTTTTAGAAACAGGAGACAACCAAGTCCTGCAGTGGTACTTCTGAGTAAAAAAAACTATTAAAATAAAAATAGTAAAAATAAAATATGTATCTGGGGTAATAAGGTAGTTAGTTTTTAACCTGTGCAAATCAGCAACGCCTGCCTTGAGAGCGTTAATACTTAATTTATATATATATATATATATATATATATATATATATATATATATATATATATATATATATAAAACTGTAGCTCTGTCTTATATTTGCTCTGGTTTATATCATATCTAAAGGAATATATTTATTAATATTAAATATAAACTTTTTAAAAAAATACTCGATTACATGAAAGATTTATGGAAGGAGTCTCCAGTTTCAACAGTTTGCCCATAATCAAGTTATAATAATAATAATAATAATAATAATAATAATTTTTATTTATTATATTATATTATATTATTATTTATTTATTTTTGTGGCAATTTAGCAGGTTCTTACATTTAAAAACAAAAACAAAAAACAAACAATAAAAAACTTTTTTTTTTTTTTTGTACCCAAGCCAATTAGATTCCCTCCACTGTGACCTCATAGAGTAGCATCTTGGTGCTCAGCTCTGCAGTTGTTTGGGTGGCTCATCAGTATTTGATGGGTATTTCAGCTGGAGCATTAACACACTCGAACTTTGGGGGAACTTGTGAGACTTGTGTTCCCCATGTTAAACAAACACTGCTATAAAATATGGGATCTTTAATAAAGGAAGAGATATCACTTGTTGATTTGCACTTTGTTGATTCTTTTCTTATTCAAGCACACCCTGAATGCGTTTTGAAACTAAATAAATAAATAAATAAAAACACACACGCAAAAAAAGATAAACCTGTGGTTCTATCCACTATCTGTTTCTTTAAACTCAAACATATGAAAATGATAACCATAATGACTCTTTTTTTTTTCTTCTTCTTTACCTTCCATGAAATGTCCCAAGTGACGTTCCGACATTCTCTTGCATGTGGTCGAAACTTTTCTAATTAACCTTAACAGGAAGGTATAACTTTTTGAGACACGTCCAATTGTCTGCCTCGACCCTGCCATGCGATAATGATAATGACATGTGAAATTAGAGAGAGAGGGGAAGATATAGAGAAAGAAAGAGAGATGGAGGTAAAAAAAAAAAAAAAAACGTCCTCGCTTCTTCAATTGCACAAGAATAGGTTTCACCACGACGCCGAGCACTTCACTTTTGATATCAGGAAAGGAAATAAGATGAGGCATGTTGTGATTAAGTGGAACCTAAAATGACTTGAAAGCCAGGTTCATGCCAAGGACAGTAGGAGGAAGGAGACAGACTCTGCTGTTTCAAATTCAAATGATCTTGCTCATCGTTTCCTCAGAGGAAAACAGGCTGAGGAGCATCACGCAGGACGGGCGAGCAACATGAAACACTTTATTTGATGTTCCGTCATAAAAGAATACGCACTGCCTAAATGTGGGAATTATATACAATTGATGTAAACGTGAGCAATTTATGGTATATCCGTGGTCATGGAGGAATTTCTAGGTGATTCATATTGGAAAGCTAGGAATGGCTAACCAACCGGCGGTGTTCATAACTATACACTTTCTCACGATCTAATTCCCATAAAAAGACCTAGATTCTATTCAATTCAATTCAATTTTATTTATATAGCGCTTTTAACAATGGTCATTGTCTCAAAGCAGCTTCACAAAAATTAAAGAAATTTAACAAAAAAAATAAAAAATAAAAAAAATAATAATAATAAATAAATAAATTTAAAAAATAAATAGATAAATAAAAATAAATAAATAAATAAAAATAATAATAATAATAATAATAGAAAAGAAAATAATTGGAAGTGTGGATGTGTGAGAAAAATGTGCAGATAATAATAATGAGACGAATTAATGAAATTTCTCCGATGAGCAAGCCAAGGGTGATGGCGACGGTGGCAAGGAAAAACTCCCTGAGATGGCATTAGGAAGAAACCTTGAGAGGAACCAGACTCAACAGGGAACCCATCCTCATTTGGGCGATAACAGATCTACCCCAGGAGACTTGGGGCACAAGGCACGGTACAACCTGGACATCCATTGCAGGGCACATACAGTACGCATACACAGACACACACACTATAGGCAATTTGGAAACAGCAACTAGCCTAATCTGAAGGTCTTTGGACTGTGGGAGGAAACCAGAGTACCTGGAGGAAACCCACCAAGCACGGGGAGATGATGCAAACTCCATGCACACAGAGACGGGAATCGAACCTGGCCGGGAATCAAACCTAGACCCTGGAGGTGCAAGGCGACCATTGCACCAACGTGCCCCCGAGAGGAATAATAATACCATGTTAATGGGGAAACATTTATTGTCCAGGCTCAACACTTCCACTTTTTAGATTTCTTTCTATAAGCAATAGGTGTTTGTGGATGGGTTATTACTT
Organism: Channallabes apus; assembly: GCA_030522415.1. Classification (NCBI taxonomy): domain Eukaryota; kingdom Metazoa; phylum Chordata; class Actinopteri; order Siluriformes; family Clariidae; genus Channallabes; species Channallabes apus. The sequence goes on along the minus strand of CM060125.1, from coordinate 28,435,268 downwards.
TGCACTACATTGCCGCAGGCCCATAAACATAGAATTTTTTTATGAAAAAAGAAAAAAAACCAAATAAAAATATAACTATAAAGAAATATTTGAGTGTCTTGAGTGTCGAGCAGATATGCGATTAACTCTTTGGAGCAACCGCAGGCGATTTTCAAATATCCAATTGGGTCCTCTCAAGTATACAACTGGCTCATCTAATAACTGCTGCTGTAATAATAAACTATAGAGACGAATCAATACCGTTTTTTTAGACTGGGTGCGAGTACATTTGGTACTCTTTAGATTACTATAAATTAGCTAAATGAGTTGCAATAGACAGTGTGTGTACCATGTTTTGGTTCTACTTCAGATGAATAAATGCTTTTTGCACAGCCGTATGTAAAATTCTCATTGTTTTGACATTGTATTCATTTCTTCGAGATCCCTAATCATAAATCTTTTCTCTTCTAGTCGACCGTTGCTGCAGCAATAAACTCTATTTATTGCCACCTGAAACACTGGGCGCATTTTAACAACTACACCTCCTGCTATGGATATTGGCATTGATTGGTCACCCACATGCTCTCTATTAAAGATGCTTTATTAGGGGGACAGAAACTGCAGAAACTACTTTCACCATTTCGGGATCTCCAGAGCATGATTTAGCTTTCACATTTGCATTGATTGTTTTTAACCACGAAATACTGTATGTCTAGAGCATGTTGCAAGTTTGTTACCATGACAAACCATTTCTTTGTTCATCGTCATGCAAAATGCTGTTATGTAATACAGCATATGTCAGTAGTTACAACTAAATGAGGATGGTATTAGATAAATTCCAGTGACGCATCGTTAAGAAAGCTCATCTTCATCTGCACTTAAAGGGATAACTGTCTGTCGCATAAAATGCGAGTACAGTGTAAGTAAATGGGGCCAAAGTCCACAACCCTCGTTCCAGGCAAAAATGCATTCCAAAGTTCAACTGAGGCTCTCATGAAGGTTCTGCAGTCTCACTGAGCTAAATCCAGTTGGTATCTTTCAAATCCAGTATATTTTAGTATTCTTTGCCCAAACATACTGTAGCTACAGTAGAAGATTAACCAGAAACAGCCATAGTTGTAGGTAATCAAGTTTCAAGTTCAGAGCCAAATTTCACAATTTCTTTACCCTGACCTAACTGTATGGCTAGTTCTGGTTAATCTTAGACATTCCATGTGACAAACTTCACGATCAGTCCGCAGAGCAGGAACATTTATAACCGACGGACTGTTTGTAATATAAATCCATGTACCTATTTTAAAATAGACTTGGAAAAACCCAACCTATTCTTTTAAACACTATATTGGAATTTTTGAAATCACTATTCATAGCATGTAGTTTAAAAAAAAAGAGAGAGAAAAAAAAAGTTCTTGCGTGAAATGAAACTATTTCCACACACACTCCGCCGAGGATCCGGCAGTCAAATTTATCGGCTGCCTCCTAATCCATTTCATAATGTTCTGCTTCATATTTGATAATGTCGAGATGAAATCAGGTTCCGTAATTACATTTTCTTTAAACTTTCATCTCAGTCATTGAACCTAAAAAAAAAAAAAAAAAAAAAAAAGAACGTGTGACATTTCTGCTGCTTTTTAAATTAGCAGCGCTCAAGCGCAGAGAGCCGAGATTCGTACGCAATCAGAAGTCCTGAGGAGAGGTTGAAACGTCAAACACTGTGCTTTCCCCCCCCCCCCCCCCACACACACACGCGCCATTTTGGTAAACTGTAATGTGACCTTTACTGATTAAACAGGTTTAAATGAACAGCTTCATTACGTTCTCTCACATTAGTTGTTTTTCACTTTCTTGTAGCCTGTGGAACTTAAACTGATAGCCTTGTTTCAATCTTTAACAAGCAGCTCAAAACTGATTCATTTCCAACAACTTGTGTAAAAAAAAAAAAAAAGAAAAACACATTCGTTCTTCATTTATCTACGATTGGAACATGCGCCTCACTTCCTGTTTAGGTTGGAGCTCCTTCCAGATGGTCTGGTGCGGGTGAACATCATCCCTCAGCATTCGCTCACTTTAACCACTTTGTTCCCCTTTCATACACCACCTCCTTTTTCTCTGCCGCTTATCACCCCATCATCACTATGGGTTTTTTATTTTTTTCATCCTCTCCTCTATTTGTTTTTCTTCATTTCATATTTTTCCCCCCTGTCTCTCAATCTCATCTGACTATCATTCCTCCATTGTGGTGGTGTTCTCGCTTTCCTCTTCACCTCAACACACCTCCCAACGTGTTAATCCCCCTCTTATATCGCTTTATGTTTTATCTCCATCTATCTTTCTTGACCTTAACAATTGCCTTTTTTTCTCTTTATTCCCTAGCCATTTGCCCCCAGCATCACTCTCTCTCTCTCTCTCTCTCTCTCTCAATTTCCCACTCCTTTTCCTGTTCCCTTCTTTCTTCATTTTGCTCTCAGTGCTTTACTCATTCCCATTCTCACGTTTCTCTATCACTCCCTCCCCTTTCCACTCAATCTGTTTCTCTTCTGAATGATCTTTCCTCCGCCTCTCTCTCTCTGTCTTTGTTTCATCCTCATTCTCCTCTATCCCTTTTTTTTTGCTGTCAACCTTAATTTTTTACTCACTGTTTTATTTTCTTGCTCTGTTTAAAAACCTCTTGTTTTTTTCTTCTCCGCTCTCTCTCTCTCTCTCTCTCTCTCATGGGATGTACGTCTGTCCCAGATAAAATCTGTCCCAGTTTTCTTCTAACTCGTCCATCGTGCACATGCTGGACTGAAGTGCCCTCCGTAGGGAGCTCGCTCTTTGTGCCCCCTTGCCTGTCTTTGTGCGCCACCCCAAAAGGCCTCGCCTGACAAAACGCACTTACAGAACTCCACACTCAAGATTCCTGACCAAGAAGGAGGAGGAGGAACAACGACAGTACACAATCAGCACAAACAGTGAATGAACATGATATTAAAAGTAAATAGTCAACAATGTGGCGATGTGATAAAAATGAAGTTACTCTTCACTTTTGGCCTCTCAAAACCCAGCGCATCTGGTTACTGATCTTTTTATTTCTCCATTATGAAGCGACTGACGTCTGTTTGCTGCCTGACTTTATGCATTGTTTTCCTCCCACATCATGTTTGGATACTCGCATAAATATAGGTGTCAGAAAGTGTATAAGAATGTCCAGGTGACCATTTTTTTTAATACATCAGCCTATATTTCTGTGTGACAAAGCAACCTGACTTTTGACTTTAACCAAGACACAATGTTAACACGAATATGCAGAGAAAGGCGGCACAGCAGCCCAGACAAAACCTGACTGGTGAGAAGTGGAACGAAAATCATACATGATTCCAAACATTTTTTACAAATAAATACCTGCAAAGTGGGGTGTGCGTACGTATAACATACTGATATTGTACATGGCATGGTGACTTACTGTATATAATATTCTGACATTGTATATAATATACTGAAATTGTGGACAACATACGGATAATGTACACTCACCTAAAGGATTATTAGGAACATCTGTTCAATTTCTCATTAATGCATTAATTATCTAATCAACCAATCACATGGCAGTTGCTTCAATGCATTTAGGGGTGTGGTCCTGGTCAAGACAATCTCCTGAACTTCAAACTGAATGTCAGAATGGGAAAGAAAGGTGATTTAAGCAGTTTTGACCGTGACATGGTCGTGTGTGACTGTTGGTGCCAGACGGGCCGGTCTGAGTATTTCACAATCTGCTCAGTTACTGGGATTTTCACACACAACCATTTCTAGGGTTTACAAAGAATGGTGTGAAAAGGGAAGAACATCCAGTATGCTGCAGTCCTGTGGGCGAAAATGCCTTGTGGATGCTCGAGATCAGAGGAGAATGGGCCGACTGATTCAAGCTGATAGAAGAGCAACTTTGACTGAAATTGAGGCGGATAGGCTACAACAGCAGAAGACCCCACCGGGTTCCACTCATCTCCACTACAAATAGGAAAAAGAGGCTACAATTTGCACCAGCTCACCAAAATTGGACAGTTGAAGACTGGAAAAATGTTGCCTGGTCTGATGAGTCTCGATTTCTGTTGAGACGTTCAAATGGTAGAGTCAGAATTTGGCGTAAACAGAATGAGAACATGGATCCATCATGCCTTGTTACCACTGTGCGGGCTGGTGGTGGTGGTGTAATGGTGTGTGGTTTTCTTGGCACACTTTAGGCCCCTTAGTGCCAATTGGGCATCGTTTAAATGCCACGGGCTACCTGAGCATTGTTTCTGACCATGTCCATCCCTTTATGACCACCATGTACCCATCCTCTGATGGCTACTTCCAGCAGGATAATGCACCATGTTACAAAGCTCCAATCATTTCAAATTGGTTTCTTGAACATGACAATAAGTTCACTGGACTAAAACGGCCGACACAGTCACCAGATCTCAACCCAATAGAGCATCTTTGGGATGTGGTGGAACGGGAGCTTCGTGCCCTCGATGTGCATCCCACAAATCTCCATCAACTGCAAGATGCTATCCTATCAATAAGGGCCAACATTTCTAAAGAATGCTTTCAGCACCTTGTTGAATCAATGCCACGTAAAAAATTAAGGCAGTTCTGAAGGTGAAAGGGGGTCAAACACTGTATTAGTGTGGTGTTCCTAATAATCCTTTAGGTGAGTGTATATAGCATACTAACATTGTATAGAGCATACGAACATATGTATATTGTAACATTTAGGATCGATTATATAGAGTACTTTTACTCGTTTATAAATCACTCAATGGCCTAGGACCGAAATACACTGTAGATATGCTCAATGAATATAAACCTAACAGACCACTCAGATCATTAGGATCGAGTCAGATAGAAATACGAAGGGTTCACACTAAAAACAAGGGGAGTCGCTTTTAGCTATTATGCCGTCCGCAGTCGGAACCAGCTTCCAAAAGAGATCAGATGTGCAAAAGCATTAGTGACATTTAAATCTAGACTCAAAACTCATCTGTTTAGCTGTGCATTTATTGAATGAGCACTGTGCTAAACCTGAACTGATTGCACTGTATTTTATGTATACCGTCTTCTATTTTTAACTGTTTTTATTTTGATTTTAAATCAAATCATAAATCGTTTTAAAAGTTTTATTGCTGTGATTATTTTCCATTTCATTCTATGATCATTTTCTTTTTTTTTTTAACCTATTTCTATTAACCTTTTTTTTTTTTTTAATCTAAACCACTTTACCATTATGTACGAAATGGACTTTACAGATAATCTTGCCTTTCCATATAACATACTGACATTGTATAGAGCAAACCGACTTACTATATATAACATCCTGACATTAGATAGAGCACGGTCACATGCTGTATGCACTACAACATTCTGACATTGTAACATGCTGACTTACTGTACAATAAAATAGTAACAAACTATATGGAGCACCTGATCTACTGTATACCGTATAGCATGCTGACCTACTGTATATAACATGACATCATAATAACTGATCATCTCTACAGCCATATCACATACATCATACCGACTTTATACGATGAACAGACTTTACGGGACACATTTTATATAACAAAGTTAGATACAATATAGCACTGTACAGTGTAACATTCTGATTTACTGTATATAAATTATATAAAGCTAACATTTCTAAGTAATTTCCTTGGGAAAAAAAGGCTGAAGGAAGGAAAAGTAGCAAACAAACGAACAAGATTTCTCGTATTTAAGGTTAATTAAGCAATTAAAGGTCTCTTTTGGGAACTGAGAGCAAAGAAGGCGACACTACTGGATCACACCATTCAGCATGTTGGGAAATGTATAATGTATACTGCTCGCTGGACCAGTTTATGTTATATACATATTATAGGTCTTCTTTGACATTTACACATCTTTAAATAATTAATGGTTTATTGTGTATCAGTTTACTGTTTTATTTAGTTTAATAGAAGTGTTCTGACTTACTCATCATTATATTGCCTATAATTTTATTCATTAATGAGCTTTATCGCATTTAATAATGCACTGGCCGTATTTCTTCAATATTTGTCAGTTTAATAATTTCCTGTTTTTCTTTTGTTAATCCATGTTCTCATTTAAAGGTGGCACATAGCATTAATATTTTAATTAAAATCTATGATTTTTATTTAAACATTCCATTTTACAGTGTGTTTGAGATTTCTTTGAATAAAACTAATTTAATTTAATTTATACATATTAAAATCAAATTATTTATCAGAGATTAGTTTTGTCACTCATTTGGCATTTCAGGGTGTTTTGTTTCATCCTTATAGATCCTATAGGTGTCACTATTATGCCATTATTAATTAATGTGTTGTTTACATAGTTAATAGGTTGTATAATTATATTTACGTTGTATTGGGCAATGCATTTGTTTAAATCTTCATTTATGTAAATTTAATCAATCATTGCTTTTAAAGAATCACCCAGGGGTCCGCTCTTCGTACGTCGCTAACTCAGTTAGCTGGATTTGATTGTTGTGGGTTTGTCCTGATCTTGGATTGTTTCGTTCTTCGATGCGCTTCTCGCACTTGTTGTCATAGCAACATGTCCGTAAGCTTAAAGCTGCTCGGTAGCAGGTTTATTTCATGTAAACAGGATTAAGGCTGCGCTCCTGCCGGGTTCTGATTGGTTGAAATGGTGAGGTCACATCTGATTGGTTAAAGAGCACGACTGATGCGGACTGACTCACGTGGGAAAAGAAAAGTATCTTGCATATATGCCCCCCTGCCATGGATAATCGCTATCAAATATTATATTAAAACATAAATTCCTAGGTTTATTATTATAAAATATGATATTACTATTATAATAAACACTAGGCACGAGACAGCCGTCAAGACCGTTATGAATATGTCATGAATATGCAAATAAATATTTATATATGATAAAAATAAATATTTTTATAATGAAAAATTGGACGAAATTATTTTTATTATAAAATAACCAATATAAAAGTATACATGTATTTGAAAAAAAAAAAAAAAAAAAAAAAAAAAAAAAAATATATATATATATATATATATATATATATATATATATATATATATATATATATAATTTTTTTTTCCATATACAACATTTATTTTCATATTGCATATTTAATTTTATTGTCTCATGTAATTTGGAAACCATTAACCTATGAATTTAAGTTCTAATATAATCTTTAATAGTGATTATGTAGGGGGGGGCAATCCATGGGAGGGGGCATTTCAGCGCATAACACATTACAAAATAAATTGAGCCGCTCTTTTGTCATTTCTTCAACCAATCGAAGGGCTTGTGATCAGTGTTTCTACTATCGATGCATATCGCCTTTTAAACCAACGCACGAACGCGCAATAATCCTAGACAACTCAATCCAGCTATACTAATCATCAACAACAGGTGAGCTCGAAGAACCGATTTAGCCAGAGTGTAATTATCACGATGATCTCATCTTAGGTGTGTCAATTCATCTCGGATGTGTCAAGCGACGTACGAAGAACGGACCCCAGGTCTAAACGCAAGTGAACAAATGATACTTCAACATCAGTTTTCTTTGTTTCTCCTTTGAATCTTTTTTTTTTATCCGTCTTTCTCTTTTTACACACACAGGTTTGTGACATAAATGAAAGTGAAAGGAGCTGATGATCTTCCCACTGTGAGATATAATTAATCTCTCAGTGTGGGGCCGTCAGGCAAGGAGCAAGGAGACGTCCTAAACATCACCGAAATCCTAAACACACACACACACACACAGGCAGACGCATACTGGACATTACTTTACACGCATAACGCTGATCATAATAATAACAGTAATAATAATAATAATAATAAATAGCCGACAAAACTTTAAATTGACAGAAATTGATCAGGGGCAGTCGAGGATGACATCACCGCTCTCAGTAGAGTTCACTTCACAGCCCATCATGAGCCAAACAGGAAAACCTCACACCCACAAACACACAATACAAAAACACACACCTTTTGTTCCAACATTATCATGGAACATCACTATCGCACTCTCACCCCCTTTTCTATTTTTTCGCTGTTATTCATCACCTATTTCTCACTCTCTATGACTTTGACAGGTTTCTCTGTTTCTGGCACGTCACTCACTTACATCATCACAAAAACGACTTATCAGACTTACCCTTCCTGCTAACCTGGTGTTTTTTTTTTTTTATACAGTGCTCAGCATAAACGAGTACACCCCACTACATTTGTCAGAAAACCTTTAGTTTCCTTTCAGAATCAACATTTTCTATGAGATACTATACTACAAAATACTCCCACAAATGTGGGCCATTGATTGCAAACAAGATTTTTTTTTTATTTGAACGCACAAAAAAGTGATTTTCCTAACAAATTCATTGAAGCCAATGTTGCAGAAATGAGTACACCCCAATTATAGTCTTAGGAGAAAAGCCACACTTAAGACTACAAAATTCGAATTAACAGGCATTCAACCACAGGCGAGTCTAATGATCCATTTAAGAGGTGTCCAGCAGACAGGTGACTATAAAAGGGCATTACTGTACATAAAGAAAAGCCCTTACAATTTCATGCTGTCAGTAATGGCTCCACATGGAAGAGAAATGTCACAAAATCTGACAAAGGAAATAATTTCTTTACACAAGAAAGGTGAGTGTTACAAGAAGATCAGCAAAGCTTTACATATCAGTCAAAATACTGTAGCAAAAGTAATCCAAAAATTTAAGAAAGACGGAAGTGCAACCATCTTACAGAGACGTTCAGGCCGTCCATGGAAGTTAACATCTCGACAGGAGCGTCTTCTGATGAGAAGGGTTGAAGAAAATCGCCATTGCAAGTTCACTGCAGTTAGCTAAAGCAGTAGAAAGTCAAACTGGAGTGACCGTTTCCCGTTACACCATACGGCGCACACTGCAGAGGAATGGCATGCATGGGTATCGTCCACGAAGGAAGCCTCTCCTAAAGCCCATGCACAAAAAAGCACACCTAGAATTTGCTAGGGCCCAAACTGAAAAAGATGAAGACTACTGGGACTCTATACTCTGGAGTGATGAGACAAAGATCACTGTTTTTGAAACTAATGGTTTTAAAACTGTATGCAGTGGTGTCAAAAGTATTCACATTCATTACTTGAGTAGAAGTATAGATACTAGGGTTCAAAAATACTTCTTTAGAAGTTGAAGTATCAACCCAAGCTTTTTACTTAATTAAAAGTTTAAAAGTACCGGTTTCAAAACTACTTAAAGTATAAAAGTAAAAGTACCGTGGGGTGGGGGGGGGGATGTCGTTGTGCGCGTTCTGATCATGTGACGAGGGGGGGGGGGGCGTTGTGCGCGTTCTTATCATGTGACGGGGGGGGGGCGTTGTGCGTGTTCTGATCATGTGACGGGGGGGGGGGGGGGCGTTCTTATCATGCGACCAGAGGGGTTGCGCGTTCTGATCATAAAAATTGAGTAACGAGGCTGTTTTTAAAAAGTAAGGAGTAGAAAGTACAGATAATTGTTTAAAAATGTAAGGAGTAGAAGTAAAAAGTCGGCTGAAAAATAATTACTCCAGTAAAGTATAGATACCCAAAATTTCTACTTAAGTAAGGTAACGAAGTATTTGTACTTCGTTACTTGACACCTCTGACTGTATGGCATCATAAATGTGAGGATTTCAAAGTAAAATGCATGGTGCCTACAGTGAAACATGGTGGTGGCAGCATCCTTATGTGGGGCTGCATGAGTGCTGCTGGGGTTGCGGAGCTGCATTTCATTGATGGTATCATGAACTCAACAATGTACTGCTCTATACTGAAAGAGAAGATGCTGCCATCACTCCGTGCACTTGGTCGTCGTGCACTTTTCCAACACGACAATGATCCAAAACACACATCTAAAGCTACTGTTGCATTTCTGAAGATGAACAAGGTGAAGGGGATTGAATGGCCAAGTATGTCTCCTGATCTGAACCCAATCGAACACCTGTGGGGAATTCTTAAGCGACAAGTTGAGCATCACTCTCCATCCAGCATCCAGGCTCTAAAAGAGGTTATTCGTGAAGAATGGAAAAAGATAGATGTTGCAAATATGTCGCCAACTTGTTCATTCCATGCCTAGAAGACTTGGTGCTGTCCTTAAAAATCTCGGTGGTCATACAAAATGATGGAGTAGTTTTTGTTGTGGGGTGTATTCATTTTTGCTTCAACCAATTTGAGTAAAACTGATGATTTTGTGATCCAAGTTATATTATTAACCTTAAGTTCATGTTATGGAGTTAAACAAGTGTTTAATAAAACTCAGCCTTGTGAAAATTTTGGAAATTGTTCTTTAGTTCATTGAGCTACTGATTAAATTCATACTTTTTAAAGGGGATGTACTCATTTATGCTGAGCACTATATATATATATATATATATATATATATATATATATAGACAGAACCTACTGCAAAATAAAGCATTTTTAGTATAACTTACTGGATTTTTACATTTGTATTGTACGATGGATTTTCAGTGCAGATATTATGCTAATATAATAAGAAAATGAATAAACAGACAAAGGGTCAATGGTATAAGTATAGTCAGAGATGGCACATACAGTTATTATATAAGCTACTGTATAAACAAAGTCATTGACATACAGTAAGCCAGTGAAAATGAGCATAAATATTACTGTATACTTCATAGCATTGTCTTTATCAGGACTTGAAGTTTGTAGAAGCTGCTGATTTCAACAAGTTTTCTCTTCCACCCATTTTAATTATCAATTAATTTTTTAATAAACCAAATAGTAAAGTGATACTCTCTGGGTGTGGTGGCTGTACAGACTCTCACCCTCTCTTGTCAATTACAGCAACCCTAGATCATACAGTAGATACCCAAAACCAAGCCCAGCGCTCTGCCATTCTGTAATCTGGAATTGAATCATTCCCATCATGTCATTTATCTTTACACTAAGCACTCACTGGTCAAGCTTACTCTGGAAAACACTGGGGCATTAAGTGAGAACAGGACACCCTGCCTGATTGGGATGCCAGTCAGCACACATGCACAGTTACAGTATAAATAAAACAGAAGAGCCCAGAAGTCCCCCAGTTAAGATGCTGACTTTAAAGTAAAACATTTAACCCAAGACAGCAGTTTAAAAGCGTACAGTATGTACAGTATGTGGAAAAACCTCGTCAACAGTCTGAAAGCATCAAGATTGGCTTACTGGGTTTTCTTGAAGAGATTCTCGGAGGCTCTTTATACTGCTAGATGCACGACTTATCTTTTTGAATACTCACATCATTATCAAAATGACACGGAGGTTGGCTTACTCCAAAACAAACTGGTGTCTGACTGGCGTTCTGTTTCTCGTGGCATGAAACATGAAAATAGAGCTCACTCGCTCTCTCTCCCTCTCAATTTCTGGCACATCTGTTTCCCCTCTTTTTCACCGTCTTATCGGCTCATAGTTTACCATCATCATTATCGTCTCTCTCGAAGACCGTCTCTGGCCCATCTGTCTTTCTCGTCCTCAGAGTCAGGACCATTTCTATCTCCTTCATCACAATCCACACTGATCAGATGTTCACAGGAATGCTGTGTCGTACACCAGAGAGTCTCGTCAGACTTTTAGATTCACTAGATTAAAGCCTATGCTGGATTCCAATTCCTCAGACTGGCGGAGTTTATGAGGTTGTAAGTGATAAGTAAACAGGTGAATGGGAAATGATCAGCTTGATCAGTCCTCCTGATCTTTCGTCTTCTAATTGAAATGTTTTTTTTCCTTGCTGTGTTGGTGACCCTGTCTGCGTTACCTTTCTTTCCCCATTACATTACAAATTCAAGTCTCTTGCTCAAATCTGCCCTCTATCACCCCCTTAGTGCTACTGCAAAAAAATAAAAAATAAATAAATAACCTGATGAGTCTATGGGTGACAATTTAAAGACAAACTATTAGGTGATACCACCGGAGCAAGGCTCAAAAAGTAGCACGAAACCACATGGCTGAACAGAGCCGATTCCTAGTCACACGAGGAAGGCGTGCGGGTTCATTGAAGACGATGGGAGGCGAAGTCACGGTGGAGTTGCTGGTCCCCAGATGGCTCACTAATTAGACTGTCAGTATATCAAAAAAAAGTTCTTATCTAGCACCTGTTATTTACACTCCGAAATTAGTGCATATTTTTGCAGTCGGTGAACAGTAGAGCGTGTGTACGGGACGAGCAGGAAAGAGGTGGGGGGGGGGGGCAAAAGTATTAAGAAAAAAGAGGGTTTTTTTTCGTATTAAAAACTAATAAAAAAAAAAAGTCTCACTTTTGTCTTCACTTTTTGGGATCAATTTCTAACTCCATTGTTTCTCATTTTTGTTTCTTTCTACTGTACACTGCAATAATCTTTAAACCGTTGATATTGAGATGCACTTACAGTATGCTCTGTAAATCCTTTATAACGGCTCTAGTCGGAGGTGATTTGGTGATTTCTGAGGCTGGTGACACTAAATGAACGTCTCCTCTGCAGCAGAGGTTCCTGGGAAGGTCTTCATGAGAGCCAGTTTCATCCAACTGTTTGATGGGTTTTGAAAATGCACTTGACACAATACTGTTCCTGCAAGAACTATTCCTTAAAATGTTTGTTACATAATTACCTAATTCCGTCATAGTTTTGAAAGCAGTATTGTTGTAGAATGTAGAAAATAAATCAGTAAACAAAAACGAAAAAAAAATAAAAATTGCACATGATCCCAAAACATTCGAGCAGTACTGTGTATGTATATGTATATATAATGCATGTAATGAAATTACTATACAATAATCACTGTCTAATATAAAGAGTTTTGTTCTGAGAAACCCGCTGAATCCAACTGTACATTGAGTCAAAAAGATGTCTGGTGCGTCTGGTTTCAATCCCTTCGAGCATGACTGCATCCTGAAGGTCATGTAGAAGATGGGATCTTGATGGCAACTAATTTCTTCACCATTGTCACAACAGTTTTCTAATGGGTTTAGGTCTGCAGGTGACCCAGACTATGGCTGCAGAAGCTGAACAGCATTGTCATTGTCTACAGTAAGTCCTTAAGATGTGTGATTCCTGTCACCCTCCTGATCTGCTCGATTCATCCTCGTGCTCCACTTCTGCTTGGAGCTTTCTACACTTGTGTCTCACCTTCTACTGCTGTTGGAGCTCCCTAAACATCTGCACTATCCTAAAATAGATTATGCCCAATATAAAGCCTCGCATTTATGAATAACCCTGTCTGAATACGGCTCCTGGTTTTATAAAGACGGGTCATCATCTCAGGAATAAATGCAAACCAGTAGGTAGATGAATGATAGCAGACAGCCTCTTAGACAGCACCATAGATTACATACAATTCATAATGAATGAGGATTTCTAATGTTACCCCAGCATTCTCTGATTCCATCATTTCATAAGCACAGCATAAATGGATGAGTCACTGCAATGCAGGCAAAAAGCGTGAGCTAAGGTGGCTTTGAAAAACGTTGCGTGGTCTAGCAATCAATGTGTCTAGACTGGGCACAGTAAAATTTTGCTGAAATTTGATTTAAAACACATGGATGCTTTTTTTTTTTTTTTGATGAAGACACCAAAAAATGAGACGAGTCCAGAGTGTTTCATTGCCACTTCACAAATCATCACTTTACACGTGGTCAGCTTTGGGGATCAGGTTTAATCAGGATAAAGCTAGAAAGAAGAAACACAGCTGTGCTGGTTGAAAACCAAATCAGTATAATATAAACTTTAAAATACTGCCATCTTTTTTTATTAACTTTCCATAAACCAAATGCTTGACATAATTGTATTTATAAATCCAAAGGCAAAGAAACTTTTAATCAGAAACAAACGAAACAAATTGTTATTGGAGTGTGTTCATTATTACAGGTATTATTATTATTAGTAGTAGTAGTTTTAATGTAAAATATTAAACAATGTTAATCACTTTTGAATATGCCGCTTATTAAAATGGTCAGACCTAATAACTAAACTTACATTGCAACCAAATCCTGTAGGTCATGGTTGTCAATGATGTGTTATCCTGCTCCCTATGGTGCATTTGCCCTCCCTTCATGGTGGATGTAGCCTTGATGAGAGAGTGCCCTAGTGATGGTCAGATTTACAGTAGTTAGGATCAATCTGTGCAAAAGTCATGTAAATCATTGCATCGTTAGAGCAAGGATATAATCAAAAGAAAATTATATATGTATATTTATATCTATAACGATACTTTGCTTAAAATATAGTCTCAGGTACAATTTGTGTATTTCATAAGGAACGTTTATAAGGAAATGTGTTGCTTAGTTTTACTGAACATCCAACAGAACCAGCCTCAGTCCTTCTGAGAACTTTGTCGCACTTTCATGCACTTTCATTTTCTTATTTTTCATGCAGCAAAACCCGGAAGCTTTTTTTTTTTTTTTTTGTTCTAAAAGTGGTCTTTTACACTTTTGCATAATATGCTGCTGTTTTATTTTTCTTTTCTTTATTGTCCTATAAGACTTTATTTTGGCCAGAATAATAAAGTTTAAACTAAAGTTAAAGGGTTTTTTTGTACTGAAGTCATAAAATAAACATGTATAACAAAGTTAGTATGCTAACTGTATGTTAATAGCTTTTGTGTAAATCAAAAACTTCTCGGGTTACTGTGCTGTAACCCTGTTCCCTGAAAAGATGGGAACGAGATGCCCCGTGAAAACGCTATGGGAACCATTTTGTCTTGTTGCCGGTTGTGAAGCATGTGTGCAAACACGGCAAATTTTTTTTTGGCTATATATAACCTCGGTCAGGTGACATCATCTGATTAGATGCAGCCGCAGGTTATAAATCCTAGTGAGCCGGCGACAAACCTCAGATTAATTTGTCTGAACGGACGTCCGGTCACGTGGTAGTGCGGCATTAGGACGCAGCATCTCGTCCCCGCCTTTTCAGAGAACAGGGTTACAGCACAGTAACCCGAGACATTCCCTTTCAAAGGCTTCTCTCGATGCTGCGTGAAAACGCTATGGGAACGAGAATACAGTACCAACGCCGCCGCACTACAAGTGTCTGGACCCCAAGGTTGTGTAGCGTGTGCGCACAAAGCCGAGAAGGTCTCAGAACTATGCCTGGGCAGCTAACTCGGGGCTTTCCTTGAGCCCGGAGTAGATTCAAGATTCAAGATTCAAAGAACTTTATTAATCCCAAAGGGAAATTGCTTATGATCATCCAGATTATAATGTAACAAATGTGTGCGGGGAGGACCAACTCTCCATGTCAAAAGGAGCTGGTGCAAAAGGAGACGATCTCCCTGGTTGAATGAGCCCTGCTTCCTAGAGGTGAAGTGAACCCACGCGCCTCGAAGGAGAGGGCAATATGCATCTCTCACCCAGTGTAGTGGCGGCCGCTTCAGCGGCCCCAATCATGTAAAGGCTGCTCTGACCTACACCACTGGCTGATGCGGTGGATGTAAATCTGAAGAGCACGTACTGGACACAGTAAGTGAAGTCTCTCCTGCTCCGAAGCTGTAAAGGCGGAGGACGGAATGCTTCAGTGAGGATGAAGTTACGTGCGTCCTGAGAGTACTTGGGCACAGGCCCGAGGACAACTTTCCTGCAAGGACTCCAGCACTGAAACATTTCGGCAGGGGACTGGGTCTACCTGCTTAGCACACACTTGCGGCAGGGGAATACCTCTTGCTAGTGCAATAAATGAGGCGATCCCCCTGGTTGAGTGGACCCTGCTTCCTAGAGGCGAAGTGAGCCCACGCGCCTCATAGGAGAGGGCAATAGCATCTCTCACCCAGTGCCACCCTTTAAAAACATTCCATTTGAGGGCATAAACTCTTGAAGAGGGATACTACATCCAGTGTCAGGGAGTAGCAAATCCACCTCTGCTGCATGAAATCTCTCCCAGATTGACTGACTACTTTGGGGTGGGGTTTCCATTCCCCGTGTGTCAGAGATTGACTGGACAGTTACAACTGCTCTCACATTCATATGCCCTGGAATGTAAATCGCGCTGAGGGACAGGAACCTGGTGCGCTAGCTATTTAGAGGCGCGAGCACAGTCCGCCCTGGCGATAAATATATGAGACTTGCCATAGTGTTGTCCACCCCAAATGGGACATGGCACCCTCAACTGCTGGAGGAAGTGCTTTAGGGCGAGAAATAGAGCCATCATTTCGAGGCAATTGATGTGCCGTGCGAGAAGAAGGCCTCTCCAGCACCCTTGGGCTGGAACGGTCACCTAAGACCGCACCCCCGCCCGTGAGGGAAGCGTCTGTCGTTAGCATCTGCGACGACAAGACGAACTTAGAGTGGGACCCAGAGTCAGAAACCGGGGTCTGAACCACGTAGGAAGGGTACGAAGCACCTGGCGCGTAACCCTTGTTAGGGATCGGCCCTAGAGTGAAATCCCCTGTCTTAGCCACAACTGAAATGCTCTCATGTGCCGAAGGCCCAAAGGTCACCGTGGATACGGCTGCCATGAGAGCTAAGATCTCTGAAAGTGATGGTCACTTTCTTGGTCTAGCTTGATTTCCTTGAGGGTGTTGATAATGGATTCGACACGAGCGGGAGACAGCTGTGCCCGCTTACGATCAAATCTCATGTGACAGGAAAGAGCACGCTTTCGTGGAGTTGGGTCTCAATCCTCAGAAACAAGATGAGCTAGGGCGACATGCTGATGTCGAAGCACTAGCTAATGAGACTGGGCCAGCCAGTCGTCTATGTAATTCAAATATGGATGCCCTGGTAGTCGTAAGAGCCAGAACTACATCCATGCATTTTAATATGTGCGGGTGAGAAAGCTAGACCAACTGAAAGGACCCGATACTGGTAAGCTTGGCCCCCAAAAGCGAACCTCAGGTCTTTCCCTGTGTTATGGGAATATTTCTATATGAAAGTAAGCGTCCTTCAATCGATTGTCACAAATCAATCGCTTGGTAGGATTTGAGAGTAATCACTTTAACAGTCAACATTTTGAAACTGTATTGTTTATTTTAGATAGCGGTACAGCCCGCGAAATCAAAAAATTTGGACGCAGCCCCCCGTTCCTCTGGCCAAGGAATGCTGATTGTAGTTAGTCTGGACTCACTGTCTGGTAGGGGAACATGTTCCATGGCCCCATACCCCAGCAACTTCTGTCAGGAGATGTGCACTTTCCGGTTTCATGGAAGTAGAGATCTCGCCATTTTGAAATGGCGGGGGGGGGGGGGGGTGTTAGATGTTCGGCATCCTGAAACATGGCAGGAAAAACCGAAGAACTAACACTTTATTGGAGACTGGTGTTGCCCGAAACACCAGTGTTTTTGGTGGCGGAGCAGAAACACCGACCTCCAGGGGTGTCAGGGAGACCACTTCATTCTTGAAAGAAATTCTTGCATGCCTCTTCCATTGGGGGTCCACCCCCATGGTCATGGGCACATGAACCTCAGGGCTTCTTTGACCCTTTTTGAGGCTGATAGTGAGGCGCGTCGTACCCCAAAAGGGGTGGCAGGCTCAAAAACACACTCCTTGTGTTTCACGCCTCGCAAGAGTCAGACCCGGTCAAGACTGGGTGGCCGACAGTCCCGACTTTTGAGCACGGCGGGGAAGGAATTTCCTGAAGGCTTGTTCATATAACTTCGCCTCATGAACCTAGCGGCGACCGAGTTAGTGATATCACCAAACAGGCCGGAAGGCGAGATAGGGGAATCCAGGAGGAATGCACGATTCTTATCCTTGATGTGCCTAATATTCACCCACAAGTGCCTATGCGTGAAACCCATTGCAGCCATACAACGGCCGATAGCACGAGCCGTCTGCTATTGTTGCACGCAGAGACAAGTCTGTGGCCCGGCGTAATTCCAATACGCCCTATCTGAAGAGCCCCGCCAGTGCTCAAGTCTCTCAGCAGGTCAGCGTGGTAGGCCTGCAAAACCGCCATGGTGTGCAAAGGAGCACCAACCTGACCTGCTGCCTGAAAAGCTTTTCCCTTCAGGGAAGATGAAAGTCTACACAGCTTGAAAGGAAGTATTAGCTTTTCAGGAAGGATGATGTCCCAAGAGAGAGATAGCTTTTGAAGCGTCTCTTCTATCTGGGCTACATCATATAACTCTGCGATTCCACACGAACTATATTTAAACTTCTAAATAAGTCAATGGCAGGAAAACACTGGATTAATACAGCTTACTCCATGAAAGGGTTAACTCATATGGAGAAAGCTGGGGGGGGGAGCACGTCATTGAGGCTCCGCCCCCCCGGCCACCCGACAGAAACTGCCGTTTTTTTGTTGTTGTTGTTTTCCTAGTGCTCGGAGATTATTCCATCTCCGCGGTTTAAGCAAGATAGGATGTTTATCCTTACCCATTCACAGGAAGCCCATGGCGCGCTTGAGAGCGGACAGAGGGATTTCCCGATCCAACGAGGAAGTGAGTTTTAAGCACCAAAATGCGCCGCGGCTCGGAGCTTCTCAAGGAATGCGAGGCACGCGAACACTTTAATCGTAGCAGTAAAGTTCGCCCTCCGATATGGATTATCACACACGGAGGGACATCTTGTTTAAAACTCCGATATCGGTGAGTTAAACACTTCTTATTTTGCTGGTTTAAACACAGACACGCTCACAACAAGGTCAAAGTGAAGACAAATGATCTGAGATTTGTCGCCGGCTCACTAGGATTTATAACCTGCGGCTGCATCTAATCAGATGACGTCACCTGACCGAGGTTATATAAATGGTACAATATACAATATATATAACCAATATACAAAATGGTTCCCATAGCGTTTTCACGCAGCATTGAGAGAAGCCTTTGAAAGGGAACATCTATATTGGATAAGGTTTACTTTTGAACTCTATACATTTGCAGTCTTCAGGTCACTTAACTATTACTTCGATACCTGAAGCTGTTCGTGAAGTGCGTGTTCCTGGGACAATGGCTGAGCAAGCAAAGTTTCAGACTTTAACATTGGTCCATTCTGTAATTAATGAATTAATTCATTCATTAAGTTATTTATAAATTTTTTGTACAAGCCCCTTCCTGAATTCCATATACCACTTTTGCTCTGTTTAACAATCATTTTACCAACATTTTAAGGGTGGATTCTGTGGTTTGGCATTGATGACATTATTCCCCATGAAAACGCCATGATGGAAAATTCATCACTATTTCTCAGAATAGAGACTCTGAAATGAGGACTTGTCAAAGTGCACTATTTATTTACACTGCGAAAAGAGAAGCCGTGCTCGGCGCTTCGTCTATGAGGGAGCAAAAGCCATAAATCGCTACAGAGGACTCAACATAAAGCTCAAACAAGCTTGCAAAATGATGGTTCAGCTTTATTTAGCTATCAGCTAGCTGTGAAGTCGCAGCTGTAAATATGTATTTCTATTCAATCAGAATTATTAAAGGAATACAGACTCAGGAACTGTGAATCTGTCCATAAAACATTGTAAATGCCGCAATAATTCTGCCAGGAAGTCAAGAGACGTGGTCTGGGTTTATTCTTAGTAGGACGGGAAGCCAAGCATGCAGCGTTTTTTTTTTTTTTTTAGCTCTACAGTCTGCCATTCTCATGGCATGATATTATTGTCAAAAATCTATCGCAGTCTCTCAATTTACCAGTTTAGAAAACACACAAGCAGGTGGTGGGAATTGGACTTTTGAACATTAGGTTCATTAAATCAGGGTTGTGGAGCAAATATTTGAGCATGTTGAGATTTTTCTGTGCATAATTGGCATCGGTGTTGATAATGTACCAAAAATAGTGAGAAAAATATTTTGGCACTTGCATCATTTAAGTATGGAAAATACTCCCACGCAGGGACCTTGCTCCATTTTCAATGAGAATATAAACTACTTTGATAGCAGAGTCGTTCGAATTTGTGATTGATTTATTTTTTTATAGACTTTTTGCACCTGATTTCACAATGTCTGTGCATGATGGTCCCGGTCAGTTCTGAAAGTCAAAATGGACGTTACTTACCAGATGCCAATGCCAAAACCAATATTCAAAACCAGTTACTGAACCGTCGATGTTGTTCTGTTTACGGCTAATGTGAGCTGCAGAGCTAATTAGCTTCTAACACAAGACAGAAGCCCAAATCCCTCCCCAACACCTGATTATGGGCACTACTTGGTGTGTGGAACAAGGGATTCTACACCCAACATAGTGCACTAGCTCTGCATTACACAATAGCTCGGAGAGTAGTACCGGCTACAGGGTATCAACATACTCATTGTAATTACAGAATTTATCGAAACACAATATAAGACATTTTTTAATGTGGTATTTCCAAATTGCCCATAGTTGGTGATTGTGTGTGCAAGTTTGTGTGTGTGTGTGTGTGTGTGTGTGTGTGTGTGTGTGTGTGTGTGTGTGTGTGCACTGCAATTGGTTGGCACCCCATTTAGCGTGTACCAAACCTTGAGCCCCAAGGTCCCTGGGATAGGCTTCAGGTCCCCTCAACAGGATACAGTAAGTGGTATAGAGAATGGATGGATGTATTATTGGAATAATGCTAATTATTCAACACCCTTGTGGCCTGGCACTGATGAAGAGCTCTTGAGCTAGTTTTAACCCTGGTTGATGATAACATTTTTCTAGATACAGTAGTGGTGACCTTTTCCATATGGGGAATAGCAATTGAACAATCATTGGCATTGTTACCACAATGCACTGCCAATGGATCTTTGGCATTAATGTCATAACAGGATACGTGAATAAGGTTTGCCAAGAAACAATATCAAGACATTTGGCCAAATGGCTAAATGTATGTTATCTCACAGGCAAAGTCTTAGTTCTAAACCAGGAAACCGCACAAGTTGAACACTAATGTAGAACACTAATGTACAGTAGAACACTAATGACAAACATGATAAATTATCCATAATCTGTCAATAAGGAGTGAAGAAACTGTGCTGTACATGCTAGGATTAATGCATTATCTACTGTATGGCTGTATATTGCAATTCTGTATATTTGAAAAGTAAGAATCCCTAAGGTACCCAGATATCCTACTTGGTGTGTGGAACAAGGGATTCTACACCCTACATAGTGAACTAGCTTTGCATTATACAATAGCTCGGAGAGTAGTACCGGCTACAGGGTTAATATCAACACACATTGTAATTACAGAATCTATCGAAACACAATATAAGACATTTTTAATGTGGTATTTAATAACGGAAAAACAAAAAACAATGAATTGTTAATATGGTGGGATTTTCTATGAGGAAAGATTTGTTTATCATTTGTGGAAAGAGTGGAAAAGTTAACAAAGTCCAGCGAAGTGGACATCGCTAACAACCACAAATCACACCAAGACCATGCTACTGTACGATCATCAAATGTGGTTGTAATGTCATGCATGGATACGTGAAACAATTGGTACAACGTCCAAAAGACTTCCACAGGAAACACCAGACCTTGCATCAACTATGGATCTGCAACACTGAACTGCTCTCTATTTTTGAGGAAACTTCTGCTTCGACAACAGTTTCAACCAGATTCCACGTTTGAACTGTCTGTCTTCGAGTCGAGCAGCGTTGTGAACTTGAAAATTCATTTTGCCTTGTCAGCATGTAAATGTGCTGCACGATGCACCACTTTTCAGTCATAACTTTGAGGGAATAGTTTGGCCTAGTTAGAATGAAGGGGTGAGAGTACGCTGCTTTACAGAAATAACATGGGTAGGAGGCGGTATATACTGTAAACCAGATTCATTTGGCTTTCTTTGAGGTACCAAAACCTCTAGAAAAAATAAATAAAATAGGACTTTGGTGCATTTCAAAGCCTTTCGATAATGGAAGTTTGGATGACCAACCAGTCAGATGGTCTTACTCAGAAGAATAAGTGTTTCTACAATGAACAGATCAACTTTGTCTCATAATTTTCCAATAGTCTGCCTGTACATTACATACAAAATATGAAGCGTAATCACTAGGGAAAAGTGGTGGAATAAAAGAGCAGAATCCATGCTGCGACCTTTACAATCAGCCCTGATTTTTCTCCCACACCACTGTACCCTTGTACAACCATGATCTTTCCTGTCAAAATTAGCTAAACGTTTAGATGAAGTCAGACATGACAGATTGAGGTCAGACCATGAGAGAGACTGAAGAATAGGGCGTGAGGGGTCATGTGCTCTGGGTTATGAAAGGTGTAGGGAAAGAAAGTCAAAGAGGATCAGAGATTCTTGCTGAAAGTATCAGAAATCTCATGCGGGCCAGAAAAATACAACTGGGCTCTGCTTCATGCAGATAAACAACACTTCTGATACACAGTTTGGTTCTGAGACAGCTATACAGTATATGCCTTGCCCAGTTTCTAATGTGGAATTGGGCTACAGTTGACATGCTGGGATGATTTGCACATATTAAATTATTTACAGCAAGAATATTTCCTTGTGGTTTAGTGGTAGCACTGTCAGCCCAAGGGCTGGGGGTTCGATGGGGGTATTTCCTTTGGTCTGTGTACATGTTGGTTTGCTTTCAGGAACCGTACAGCAGTAATATGTAGTAGCACTGTAGCCCCCATTTTGGCATTTCCAAATTGCCCATAGTTGGGTGATTGTGTGTGCGAGTGCCCTGCAATTGGTTGGCACCCCATTCAGGGTGTACCAAACCTTGAGCCACAAGGTTCCTGGGATAGGCTTCAGGCCCCCTCAACAGGATAAGTGGTATAGAGAATGGATGGATGTATTATTGGAATAATGCAAATTATTCAACATCCTTGTGGTCTGGCACTGATGAAGAGCTCTTGAGCTAGTTTTAACCCTGGTTGATGATCTAATTTTTCTAGATACTGTAGTGGTGACCTTTTCCATATGGGGAATAGCAATTGAACAATCATTGGCATTGTTACCACAATGCACTGCCAATGGATCTTTGGCATAAATGTCATACCAGCATACGTGAATAAGGTTTGCCAAGAAACAATATCAAGACATTTGGCCAAATAGCTAAATGTGTGTTATCTCGCAGGCAAAGTCTTAGTTCTAAACCAGGAAACCGCACAAGTTGAACACTAATGTAGAACACTAATGTACAGTAGAACACTAATGACAAACATGATAACAAATTATCCATAATCTGCCAATAAGGAGCGAAGAAACTGCTGTACATTCTAGGATTAATGCATTATCTACTGTATGGCTGTATATTGCAATTCTGTATATTTGAATAGTACTGTAAGAATCCCTAAGGTACCCAGATATCCATCAAGTACCAGATATAATAGAAAAATAAAAAAATCATCTACTTCTAAATCAAATTTTCAGCTTTGAATATTCTACTGTTTCATCCTTAGCGCCCAGTGAAAGATTGGAGTAAATCGAGACACTTTTTTTAAAGTTACGGCCTCAGAGAGTGAGCATTCAGCCATATCCCGTGTGCAATATGGTGGGAAGGAGAGGATGAAAAGTAGACATTTCTTTTTGTACCTACAAAGAGCCGCACATCATTCAGGTCAGAGTGTGCGGATCAGATGGAAATGTGGAAATGACATTCGCTACACGTGTAAAGATCGATTCGGAGTGTGAAAAAAGAGCGAATATTTCAAAGTCTGGTGAAGAATTTCTGGTGGAGAAGGAATGAAACTAGATCGATGGGATTCAGGTCAGACAGACAAACTATTGTACAAACAAGTTGTGAATTTGTTTATTTAAAGCATTATGACAGATCAATACAGCTCAGGAGCAAATATACATTATTAGGCAGGATTGTTGGGACTTCAGTCATCCCCAAAGTCATGATGCTAAATCATATCAGTATAAAATAAGCTAGTAGTGCTAAAACATTAATATATAGTTTCATTTCCATTTCTTGCATTCACAACAGATTAAAATGTTTTAATGGCAACCTTTTAGTCATTTTTAGACATTCAGATGGTTTTGTGGTAGGCATGGAGAAACAAAAAAATTAAATAAATAAAACATTTCGGCATTTTGTCCTTTTTCCATTTTTGTATTAGCCAGGGTTTAAACAAGCCGAATAGAAATATATTTTTTTTCTTATAACATGACTTCATCATATAAGAAGAGTCCAACCCCAGGTTTGTTGCTCGGCTCTGCTGTTTTCTGGAAGGGTTTGGCTGAGCAGCAGCTCATTTACATAGACACAGAAACAGCGCATTTGGAAGAGGAGTGAAACCGATTTTAGAACGCAATTTTAAATCACATCATTCCTAAATATTGCACTGATGAGATCACAGTATCATCACTATACAGTATAATCAAATCTAATCACATTACCACTCATACCAGTTGTCCGCATGACTAAAAGTAGTTTTAAATTCTTACTATGATACTATGTAGCCACAAAGTGAAGAGAACGAACTCTGGTCCTTAAGTATCCATTTATGTCTCAACTTATTAAACTTTTGATTAGCCTCAGCTAACTAAGTGTTCAGCGGTTGAATCCCGAATAGCATGAAAAAAATGGAAAGCTAGTGCACTGTGTAGGGTGTACAGTCCCTTGTTCCACACACCAAGCAGTGCCCTTGTTCAGGGGTTAGAAAGTGTTTTGTGATTTAGCCTTGCGTTAGAAGCTAGTCAGCCTTGTAGCTGCTAATTCCTACTTTCACCCATTGTTATCTGTTTTCTTAGTTCCTAATCTTGCAGCCAAAGTAATACCCCACATTAAGTCTGGCATCTACACAAAAACATTGGTCATTTTCACGCATTAAATATGTTTAGTCTGGTGGAAATCTGAACGTTCCATAAACATCTGGCAAAGATGTCTTTCAAACACAACAGCCCTCTAAACTGGTTGCTTTAATGAATAACTTATTTCCTAAAGAAACACGTAGCTCTCTGCCAAGCCTGGTTGGAATTTATTTGCTGTCAGTGTTAAGACATTTAGCATGCCATGTTAGCATACAGACAAATCTTTCATTCCGGCTCCTGTCATGTCTCTGTGAGCAAAACGTGATAAGGATGACGACACGTCTTCTCACACATGAAAGAAATCCCATCCCCCGTCACATTTGACTACTTCGCATTTTGTAAAGACTTCAATACATCCAATTAGTCCTTTAAATACACACAGGACTGCATGGTAGTTAAAAGATATTCACAGTATGTCGGTGTGAATGTAAAATTGTTCGTCTTGGCCACTTAGTGAGACTCGCCTTCAATCATGAGATGGTTTAAAAAAAAAAAAAAAAAAAAAAAACACTGATATCAGTGCCTTTCGGGTTTCCATATAAATTAGCCATGAATATTTCATGAGGTGCATGTGATTGGCAGGTCGACTTGTGTTTTAAATACGTGCAAAACTGAGACTGAGTGCTGATTCCAGAGATGATGTGTGTACAGGAAAAGGGCTTCATGGGTGAGGAAGTGTTAATATTTTAGAAGTTGTTAAATCTGAGCCAAGTGCATCAACATGAGGAGAACCCTCGTGTATAAAAAAAACTAAAAAAAAAACTGGTGAATTTAGCTTTCTTCTACATTTTTGCTTTATCATGAAAAACGATAATAAAACTGAAATGTTGCGTATGGTCGTCATACTAAATCTTACTAAAGTTTACTTTGTATTCTATCCTAACGTTTTATTGCTTAAAAAATAGATGCATTTGCATCAGACGTTTAATAGCCCTCTGAGAGTTCCTAAATTTAAAGACGAATTTGTGGATTTCCAAATGATTCATGAATATTTAAAAATAAATGTGCAAACAAAGTATAAAAAAAAAAAAAAGAAGAAGAAGAAGGGTGTAGGCATGAGGGTCTATTTCCAAATAAAAAAAAAACTTTCTTCCAGCTCATCGGCTGCAAACGTAGGAAGAATGAATATCTGTAACGAAACCAAAATGCTACTGGTGTTCCAACTTTCTGCAAATTTAATACTCTGCCCTCTGGTCGTATTAATTTTGTTCCATGGACCTGATGTTCTCAATCTGCCTTTCATACAGCAGTAATTCAAACTGCAGGTGTTAAATGAATTGATTTGCATAGATCCTGGACCACCCTGTATTTTGCACATTTAGGCAGAAGCACCCCTGCATATTCAAACTGCATATTGATGCAAGCATGCAAAATGGACAAAATGTGTAATTTTCTAGTTTGTCGATTTTTTTTTTATTGCCGTTACCAATTGTGTAAAATTTTACACACATACACGTAGACACCTTTGTAGGTTCAAGCTTTAAACGTAAACCTTTTAAACTTTTAAACATAGACTGGAACTAAAATATGCTCCCAGAAGTAAAGTTTGAATTCATTATTAATCTGCTTAAATTATTCCATTGTTTAAAAATTTATTTATGGAAAGAGCCTCCATTTTCAGCATGTTTTTACATAATGAAACTGTTCATCACTGAAAAACCTTCAGATTAGTGAAGTCACACACACACACATCTTTTCATTATCTTATAAAACCCTTTTTATTTTAATTTTTTTTTACATTCAGACGGGTCTCTGGTTTATTAAACAAACAAATGAACGAAGAAAAAAAAATCCCTAAATTTTTGTTCCTTTTTTGCCCCCTTGTTTATTTTGTATTGGGTGAGGCTTAAACAAGCCAGTTATTTTTTCCTCTGACTGTAACTTTAGCTTGTTGCTCAGCTGTTCTTAACAGCAACTCATTTACGTAGACACTGAAACAGTATGTTCGGAAGAGGAGTGAAACAAAGGGAGTTTGAGATATATAAAAAAAAAAGCATTATATGAGGAATATTTCAAATGGTGCAGTAATATTAGTAAAATATTTGAAGGATTCAAGAGGCAACTGTGGATCTAAAAAAGTAGTTCAACGTGGAAGTGCCAAAACATTCAGTTCCTCAAATGACTGCTAGGATCTGGCTTCAAAAGGGTTCAGGGTCCTTCAGGTACTGTACATGAATACTCTACTACCTGGTGATTACAGATGTCATTTCAGTGAAAGTTTCTTACAAGGTTGGGTTGCCAGTTATAGACTCCCATGGGGCCATAAAATAGTCCATATGTACAACAGAAGTAAACATGCTTGCAACCTGGAACAAAAAATGGTTTTGGTCTCCACAGTTAAATTTCCCATTCATGACACCTACATGAGGAGATTTACATATATACAGTATAAATCATCAGTTAAAATTAAATTAAGCCATAAAATTATACATAAAAAGGGGTGTGGCTGATTTGACACACAGCTGAATTGCAGGTTTCAAACTGTTAGCTGTCCGCTATGCATCACCATAGCAAACCAGCTAACTTTAATCGCTATAGTTTAACTTACTCAAGAAATGTACGAGTTGGAATAGAATGACGTGTAAGGTATGGATGATGGAGTTTAAACAAATGCAAAGTAGCATTAGCATATAAATTAACATTAGCCAGCATATTATTTTGCCTAAGCTATGCAGCTAAGCATAAGTAGAGCCAAGTAGGAGTGTAGCAACCAGGAGCCAGGCTCCAGTTATGGATTACCTACTGTATGGCGCTTTTCCACTGCATAGTACGGCACAGCACGGTTCAGTACAGCTCACTTCGGTTCGGCTCGGTTTGCGCTTCCACTGCAGTTTAGTAACGCTTTAGAGTGGGCGGGATTACTCACGTGTCGTTATAGTTGTGGCGCCTCTACTGCCGTGACATCATCGTAAACGCGCCACAAACACACAACAATGGAGCATATCGACGGCATGGTGTTCTTCATTCTCGGCATGTGGATGTTTTTAACAGCGAGATGAAGGAGTTTGTTTCAAAAGAGGCTGATGGCAGCCAAAGAAAATTTTTGGTTAATACAAAAAGGTGCGTCCGATCCTTCTCTGGCTGTTCTAAATATAGCGGTTCTGTTGTGTCTCGTGTCACAAGTTCAGTGACGATTTTCTCCGGCCAATCAGTGACCAGCGGAGTTTACACGTCACGTTTTGGTAACGGTTCGGCGCGCTTGGAACCTCGGCTGAGGTGGTACTAAAAAAAAGGACCAGGTACCAGGTACTGTTCCCAGTGGAAAACCCCCCAAACGTGAGCTGTACTGAACCGTCTCGTGCTGTACTATGCAGTGGAAAAGCGCCACTAGAGTTTAGACTGGAGACAGGATGATAAGATGCTAAGATGGCGACAGCCAGAGCGCCAACATTTGAGCTTCAAAACCGCTCTATAGGAAACCTATGGGTGACATCATAAAGGCACTGTGTTTAATTTTATACAGTCAATGGAAGGAACATTTGTAGCTGCTAAAATATAGGACGAATGAGACCCGTAATGCTGGTAAAACCCCTAACTCACAGGTTTACAATGACAACACTGTTAAACATGTTTCCTTTCATACTATGATATATTCTTAATGATCTACAACATGTTACCAGTTGTCTGATTAGCTAATTGTGTTTTGTCCTGCCCAGTTTATGCCCGAATGTACAGTACCTCGTTTAACCTTTGCTTTACGTTACCACTCTGATCATTGCCCAAGTGCCCAAATATTAATATCATCAGTTTATCTCAGAACTATAAATACTGATGTTTATCTGACTGAAACACAAGTGTAGTAACAATATACAGCATAAATATTAACTGACAACCAGATACAGGTATCGCTCATGTAATCAGTACTTAATAGAATCCTAAATGGATGAAATTGAAAAGAAAAATTTCAACAGAATAATTGAAGCTGCTGATATTTAAAGGGCCACATTAATCCAGCCTGCTTAAGAAACCTCTGCTCTCTCGCTGCTCAACATCTTCTGACTGGCTTGCTCGACACGATTTGTACTTTTCAGCAGATAACGGTTAATGAGGCAAAAGCCACTGCTGTGCTATGATTAATTTAGCCGGTGAGTGAAAGATGAGTTAATTATGGTCCAATCTGCAGCTGTGTTAGTCTCTCCGAGTCAAAATCTTCTCCACGAGGCACTCGTGCGCACATCCAGCTGAGCTCGCACACTTTCACATTCAGACTTAATTACCCATTATCATGCAAAGACAACCAGGCCTTTTGTGAAAGTCTGGTAAACATAAAAACACTTCAACCTGAATTGTGACATTAAAGAGCAAACAGTGGCATGGGAAATTAGATGGAATTGTGCAGAAGACTGAGGGAAGATCATCACTCAGGAACACTGCGTTTTTTTTTTTTTTTTCATATCATCCAGCATGCGCACAGAAATGAGACAAGGGCTTTTTAAATCATATCACTTAAAAAGAAAATGGTGTACAAGATGCACTTTTAGATTGCTTACATTTGGTGCCATCATGAACAAACTATTCCCTTTCATGGAGAAACTTCAACATAATATTTCAGATTATAAATGATTACGTGATATACTCTTGTTTTTTAAACGTTTGGCAAAACTGGTCCATTAAAACGTCTCCACTTAGTGCCATCTCTACCATGAAACAAATGTTAGAACTTGTATAAAAAAAAGGAACAGATAAGAGGGTGATGAAAGTGCTGCAGATGGAGGAGGCAAAGAACGAGAGTTAAGAGCAGATGGTTACTTTTTTTTCCTTTTTTAATTACAGAAGGATCTGAGAGGCCCACCTGGATTCCCTATTAAATTCACTCTCGGAAATACCAGCACCAGCAGGCCAACTTCCTTATTCACTGCATAATCAAACACAGCGCTGACTAAACAAGAGGTTCCTCCAAGGCCACCAAGTCCTGAGAGATTACTTTCACCAACAACAAAAAAAAAAAAATCAAAACTATGTTATTACACAAATAGACGTGTAGAGTTCTATGTATATGCTAGCGCCTGGAGGGATGTTGTAATTGAAACACACAAACAAAACAATTTTTTATTTAAGAAAAGATTTATTCGCTCAATCCTCCAAAACCTTAACTATAAAGGAAATCCTTAAATTGGATTTTTCTATTTCTGCTGGATTAATCCCATCCCTGGGGTTTGATTTTTCATTTTTTAATTTTTAGCCCTGTTCATGGCCGATATAATACACCATGTGCAAGATAAAAATAAGATCTATTTTTGTCATTCTTCTTGGCACAGTCTAGCAGTATGAGCTGAGTGAGTTGCTAAGTTAACACCACAAAACATTATCATATTAATACCCATCATCAATGTCTGTCTGGTTCATCCCATGTGTGATCTATTGGATTGAAATCTGGGGAGTTTGGAGGCCGTGTCAACAACTGGTGACAGGATCATGGGCATCCAAGTTTGTTGACACAGCCTCCAAACTCCCCAGATTCCAATCCAATCGATCACCCATGGGATGTAACTGCCAGACGAGTCCTATCCAGACAATCCCCTACCCCACAACACAGCCCCAAAGGATCTGCAGGGAATGTCCTGGTGCCAGATGCCACAGCACAGAATCGGAGGTCTTGTCAGAAGTCATGCCATGAGGCCAGAGCTGCCCAAGTGACAAAATGCTGGGAATAATGTACCCAGCACCGCTTGGTGTATAATTCCACATGGCCAGCACACAGGGGTCCTGGCATTTGGAATATTCCACAGATTCATGGCTCTATCCTTGGGGAGAATACTGGTGGAACTCTTGGTATCATGGGATACACCTGGACAACTCTGGGGCAGAGCAGATGCTGTCTTTTGAGTAAACCCAGGTCCTTCAATTTAGGCAACAGGAAGCTGTGCAGTCAGTGGTTGTGGGCACCACCTGCCATGCCATAGTATAACAGAGCAGTGGAATCAAACAGCAGTCTAAATGAACCGAGATGGTTAATCTAACATCTGTCTTTTAAGGATTTAGTAGCTAAGATAAGTAGCTTATCTTAACCTGAGGCTATGTTTGCCACAAAGGATTTGGCTAACATTATGATGAAGGTCATTGAATGAGGGAATTTATTAATGTCTGGTGAACTTCTACAGTATATATATATATATATATATATATATATATATATATATATATATATATATATATATTAGGGCCGGGACTTTAACGCATTAATTTAGATTAATTAATTACACAAAAATAACGGGAACATTTTTTTAATGCATTTTAATCGCACTTACTTTTGCACCGCGTAACGTTTCTCACTGGATGAGTTTCGGCAGACCGATTATACTGGAGCACCAACTAGCGTTCAGACAAAAACAAACCACAGTGAAAATGGACAAAGAAGCTGATGAGACCGCTTTGGTTGGCCCTGTGGATGGGAAATTTTGTTATAAAAAATGAATGGATGGAAGCGTCAGGGTTTAATAGTCAGGGTTTCCAATGTTCTGAATGTACTTGAAAGTATTGTGTTTTACTTAAAAAAAAACAGTTTACAGAAGGTCTACCTACCTTTAGGGCAGTGGTTCTCAAACTTTTTCTGTCATTCCCCACTTAAGGGGGTGAGCAAATTTTCAAGCCCCACTTGTCAACAAAATAATAACGAAATCGGCCAAGTTTACTGTTTATTGAAATATCAATTTCTAAACCAATAAGATCAAACAACACCAAGTTAAAAACAGATCAAATACACGTGCAATTGTTATAAAAGGCTTACGTTGTCACTTATCTTTGCATAATTGACCCCATGTTTATTAGCTGCTCAGCAATCGTTTGTAGTTTTTTTGCACTGGCCAATTTTGTATGCAACTTTGAATGAAGCCATTTGTGCTTTGCTGTCCACTGATTCAGATTTTACCAATGCGATTCTCCTGCTGTCTGTATTCTGCCAGCTTTCTTTGAAAGAAGTCGAGTGGCTTATTAACGTGTGTTGTCTCTAAGTGTCTTCCTAATTTGTTGGGTCTCATGCTGTCTGCTGCCAGCGGTATAAGACACAAAACACACAAAGGTCTCTCCTCTGCCCCCACCATCACCACCATGAAGCAAGTTACAGTAGGCTTCATTAGTGGTGGGCGATATAACCAAAATCTTCTATCACAGTAGAAGCTATTTTCTACCTCGGTAAAAATATATATATAATCACAATATACAGTAGCAATTTGTATCTGAAAATGCATAAATAAAAATTCAAACACAAAGAAACTGTTTTACATAATGTAATTTTATATAAACTGTGAATTGCTGAGGTTTGCCGCATTTTTTTTTACTTTGGCCATATTCGTTTGGCTGCTTGGATTTCAGATGATAGAAGAGGTTTGACGTGTTTCCACCACTTGTTAAAACAGTGCACTTGCGTACCTTGCAAATCAAATTCAAAAATTATATTTAATTCAAATCCTTAAAATAAAAGACTATGAATAGGAAATAAATATGAAAAATAAAATAGGGGGTAAATTTAACTAGGAAAGAATAAAATAAAATATAAAAACTAAAGTTAAAATAAAATAACTGTACAACAATACACAATATAGAAAATATATGAAGAATATGTGAACAATAAGAGCAGCTGTACGAGTAGGAAAAGAATGGTAATGTCCAGGGTTGTGCAATCCACATGTTTAAAGTGGATCACGTTCATCTCATTCGTATCACTTTTCTTATACCCAAACCAATTCCACACCACAGACGAGGCACCTTTTTTCTTTACAATCTCCTCGTTGTTGGTTTTGTCACATATAAGCAAGCTCACTGCAGCGTCTTCTTCCATTGTCGAAGTGTATGTGAAGCCAAACACATCAAAAGTGGGACGAAACCGCGGCACCCGATTGAACCAAATATCTGCGCAAATACAGCGCAGCCCGACTACCTGAATAGCGCAGAGATGATCTGGTTTATTTGCGCAGCCCGGTGGATCGCGCAGCGCCGCTCGAATGCGACCCACTATGTTTTTATTTACAAACTATTTAAAATGTCAGGACTGTTTATTATTGTTTCCGCCTTGCCATGCCTGGTTTGTATGTGCGCATCCCAGAAAATGTATTTTGATGGTCGGCGCGGTTTATTTCTGTCAGAGTCGCGCAGCGCTGCCCAGTGGCTCGCGCAGGTTTGTGATTCGAGCAGCGCTGCTGAAGTTGACCCGAAGTTATTGTTCCACTATGGTTCCACTTTTTCTCCCGGCCCACAACTGATGTTATTTTAAATTTACTTGTATTAATGATCCATTTGTTTGTGTGTGATTGTTTAGTTTTGAGCGTACACTCTTCATTATCAATAAAGAAAAGCATGAATTAGAATAGGTACTTTCCTGTTATTTCCTCCCGTTCATTGCGCCCCACCTGCCATGTCTGTATTCCCCACTAGTGGGGCGCGCCCCACACTTTGAGAACCACTGCTTTAGGGTACCTGAATTTCTGAAATGTAGGCTACTATATTTCTAAATATTCTATTGCTACACTTAATGGCAATATTGCACTGGACTGTTGGACAAAAAAAAAACAATATTTTGTTGCTTAAGCTTATGTTGTTGTTGTTGATCTTTCGGCTGCTCCCGACAAGGGGTCGCCACAGCGGAATATCCAGTCTGCACTACAACCTGGCACAGGTTTTACGCCGAATGCCTTTCCTGACGCAACCCTCCCATTTTTTATCCGGGCTTAGGACCGGCACTGTATCCAGTGGCTGGGGTTTGGGCACTGGCTGGAATCGAACCCGGGCCTTCCGCATGGCAGGCGAAACACCTACCACTGTATTCAGTCATTATTTCAATGGTATACTAAAAATCCATTTGAAAAAACTTACTTCTCACTGTTCTCAGGTCAAATATTTATATGCGATTAAAATGCGATTAAAATGCGATTAATTAATTACAAAGCCTCTAATTAATTAGATTTTTTTTAATCGAGTCCCGGCCCTAATACTGTATATATATATATATATATATATATACACACAGTATGTGTGTGTGTGTTTGAAGTCTTCTATGAATTCCAAATATACCTTCATTCACCAGAAATTCGTACATTCAATGACCATCATAACGGTTGCCAAATCCTTTGTGGCAAACACAAACCTAGCCTCAGGTTAAGATAAGCTACTTAATATCAAATAAACAAGACAAACCAAGTCATCAGTCTTCCTGGTTAAGAACATTAAATGTACAACTGATTATTAAGGATATTAACTAATAACCATCTAAACCACAAGTTCTACAGTAAAGCACAGAACCCAGCTGCCCAACAACTTCAACTCTACCATACCTGACACACAATCCTTCAAGAAATAAAAAGATACATTCTCTGAGCTTTTTAAATGATTCATTGTTCTCTTGTTTTGAGTGGTGTATTCTTAAACCAGTAACGTTTCCTCCTCCAGGATGTCTATGTCTGGCCACATGAATCATTTACATTCTCACATCTATCCTTGCCACAAAGTTTTCACTGGCAGAGATTATTGATGAAAGACTAAAATGACAGACTAGGACACACGCCAAGCTGCGTTCAAAGTCAACAGCACTGCAGGGTTTTAGTCTTTTGCTTTAACACAATTTAACCAACCATCAGCTAATTATCAATTAACTCCACATGAGATCAGTCAGCAGGGAGTTTACCAAGAACGGACCAACACCAAATGAGTGATGGAGTTTGATCTGTGTACGTGATCTGAATTTAGTGATAAGCGCAGAGCCATGACTCTATATACTCAGTACAGCATCCCAAAAGCTGTGATCCGTCTTTCACAATAATATTCTTATTCTTAACACACATTTCTAATTTTTCGCTCCCTTATACATAACTCATGCTCATGGGCAGCTGTCAAGAACAGAACCAAAAAAATAAAAAAATTTGTTACATGAAGCAAGGACCCAGTCAAGTGGTTGACAGCAGAAACCAGCACAACCCTGTCAAGAAAACAGCTCTTAGAAATCAGAAGAAGCAGATGCCCCCCTCTCTTCTCCAAAATGCCATGGTCCGTTTCATCTGGATAGCTCTCTTTCACCACCTCGGTTCCTCCTGTCTTCTGTCACCGCTCTGACGCACTGTCACTGCAGGAAAACTGGTACATCCACAACACAGGGTGCTCCCCCCCCCCCCATTTTGCTAAGCTAGCAAATATATTTAAAGTCATACTTCACAGTTGTGTTGTATGTCACTCAATACACCAAGGGAAACAAGATCTGGAGCGGAATCCATCGCAGGGCACACATTCACACATAGGGTCAAAGTACAATACAGCCAATCCACCCAGTGATATTTTTGGAGAACGGAGGGAACGTGATTCATACTCCGTGGTAATGCACAAGGGGTGTCCACGTCTATGTGGGACTTTTGACTGCGCAGAACAGTGGAGCAGTACGAGAGTAAAAACTGCTTTCATTTCTTCATATAATCCCCTGCTACACTAATGCAGTTATCCCAGTGTTTTACTAGTGCTCGGATACCATCAAGGTGGAAAGTTTTCTCAGGTTGCCGGAGCTGTGATCTCACTGGCTTCCCAAGAACTCCATTAATGGCCCAAACGTGTGGAAGTGGCTGGGAGTGAGGTCAGGACCGTATGGGGGAATGTGGCAATAACTCCCAATCAAGGTCCTGTAATGTGTTAATGGTTGAATGTACTGTATGTACAGTTTCCACAGACAGATGCGTCAATTGCTCAAGTTGGTGAAAAGTTCTCTGTATGGATTTCTTTAGTTTCATCACTGTATTGTGCATAAAGTCTTTTGTAATGCAATGCAAAGTGGTAGGGCAAGGCACTTCTACTTGATATACTTTTTTCTTCGAAGCAGTCCATCGAGTTTTTAATTTTTGATTTTCTGTAATGCATTATGAACTTTAACTTAAAAAACACATATTAGTGAACTTTAAAGAAGCATAAACCAAACTCAATTTTCCTTTCAATCGGCTCATTTAGCTGTTCTAGTTCAAATCGGAGATCATTTCTGATTCACAAAGCTGCCGATAGTGTGTCAAAAAATAAAAAATAAAAAAAAGCAAGATTTACTGCAATGGTGTAAATCGCAGTATCGAGAGAGATGAGAATACGAAAAGTTAATTGGCTTGTTTCTCCAGTGAACACCTCATACCATATACATATATACCAACCCTCACAAAGTGTTTACTTCAGAATAAAGCAAAAAACCTGAAGTGCACTGTTTTTTTGTAAGCCCTTTAATCGTTATAATTGTCACACACCACCCTGTAACTCTCTAAGGAATACTGCTAATGACTGAAAGGTGGTGAGTTTAAATCCCACCGCTGCTGTAGAACCACTGTTGGTCCCTTAATGACCGAACACACTCGGCTATGTGGTTTGAAGATAAAATGGTGGATTTGTCCTTGAGGAATGAGCCCGTTTAAAAGGCAGTGCTGGTAAGATCATGCATTATTGAGAAGCCATTGCTGGGGGCGAGAAAACTGACCGGCACGATCCAGAGAGAAAGAGAGAGAGAAAACTATAAAAGAAAACACACACACACGCATGTGGAAGGCTAAGCTGTTCGCACAAATATGTCGGTTTCTGAATTCACCCAGAGGACCGAGACCGCATACTGGGATATTGTTCGTGGAAATGATTCCAATCATAGGCATACACAGTCTGACAATACCTTTGCTTATT
This sequence comes from Channallabes apus, assembly GCA_030522415.1. NCBI lineage: Eukaryota > Metazoa > Chordata > Actinopteri > Siluriformes > Clariidae > Channallabes > Channallabes apus. The sequence continues at coordinate 28,399,052 of CM060125.1, read as the reverse complement.
ATTGTGTTGAATCATTGTGCTATCCTATCATAACATTGTGCAGAATCTTGCATTGCTAAGGCTGCACGAAGTAGAAAAGTCCATAAAATTTTTTCACTTTTTCACAATTGCAACAATTTGGAAATAAAATGGAATGGGGACGCAGTTCAGTTCACCACTACGCGAATGGCTTCGCAAGATCCAGCAAAGTATTTATCATAGAGGTGTGGCCTCTGGTATAAATCTCACAGATATTCATACGGACGGTTTTCATTTCACCGTTGAGAAATATGCAGGTTTTGGGCCACATTCATCACTGCATTTAGCTTGCAGGATTGCCTAGAATAAGAGTCATCATGTCCTATTTCAGAGGAGATAGACGAGAAAAGGGTAAAGGCTGTATCGTCAAAATTGAACACAGGAACCAATATGGAGAAAGACGCAAAGCAAACAAGCTGCCAGGAGGACAGCCTTTTTTTCCCCTTAATAAACCAAACCATTTGTCTAGCTTTACTACTGCATGTTACACCATATTCAGCATCCAATCTCTAATCATTCCAAATGGTACGATCCAGGTACCTTCCTATCATGTCATGTTTTAATCAATAAACGCCAGCACTTGTCCAATACAAGAGTAAACGGACCCCCTAAAAAAAGGGAAGAGGAAGAAAGGGGGCCATGGTTGGTTTAGAAGTTTAATAAAGCTGAGAATGTTCTTTTCTGCACTCCCTGTAGATTTGTTACACACAAAAAAAAGAGAGATGGAGTCAGTGAAGTGGAAGTGTGTAGCTCTTTTTTTTTTTTTGTAAGCGCCGAAAGCTTTAAACACTGATTTGAATCCTCCAAACCTAGAGAAGGTGCTCAGAATAGAAGTTAAGCCCAGGATTTTTCATTTCATTTCAAGCCCAAGGTCTATAGCACGTCCATGACCCTGTGGAACGTCAGGTTAGGACAGTTTTTTTTGAGGCATTTACAACAAAATGCGGGTCTCTAGAAGGAGTCGACAAGCTTCTGTAAAGGATCAATGATCCTCATTCGTTACTTTTTCTGCTCGGGGTTGAGGTGGCAACCCTTTCCCCAGCCACACAATCCAAGGATCTCGAGAGGCTCCCAAGCCTTGATACCTGTACAATCTAATATTTCCAGTAGGTAGTGCATACAGTATGTCTTGAGGTTTCTGTCCCGTGCCTGACATGGTCATGAGAATAGATTATTGATCTTTTATAATGTAAATGAGGTTCCTCTGCAGTAAGGTGAAGTGCTACGGTCAAGCTTGTGAATGATTCTGCTAGACTTGATCATCAATTACGTACATGTAGACCAAGACAGAAGGTAGGTTTAGGGGAAAAAAAATACTGATTCTTGACAATTTAGGAACAAAAATCATCCATCAGCAGATTGTATTTAGCTTTGTCTTTGAATAGCTTTGGTCATGGAATGTCTTCGGACTATTGAAAGCTTCTAGACTGCCTTTTCATTCTTATATTTTATCATTGATTACAGTACGCTTATGAGAACAAGCAATTAAAATTGAGATGCCATCCATTCTGTGCCTACTACTTACTTAAGTGTCTCAGTAGAAATCCTTCATTTTAATTGTATAGAGAGACCTACATGACCTATGGCAATTGGATCATTAGATGACTTATAGTCTAAGCTTAAAAGGAATCAGGTTTACCAGCTGTTCAGGTTTGCTGGGGGAAAAATTGGGATTTAGAGAGTAAGAGGCAGGTGGTAATTGTGCAAACTGGCTATCTGCTTTATTGGGTTAAATCCGATAATTGTAATCAGGGGACCATAATAGGGCGGGCAAGTGCAGTGGAAAGTATCATAATGAGCAACCAGGGGAAACATGCATGGATTTAAACCATAAGAATGTGGAACTGCTTTGATAGACAGAAAACAAGGCTCGGAAAGACTTCTCAATGAGCCATGACCCATGGGATATTAAAAGCCAAACTATCAGGTGAAATGAACCATTCGTGAACCAGTGAGGTAATGAACCAATCAGGTAATTAGCCAATGGCAAAACAGGCACAGAAACAAAACAAGCTCATGATTGTCATAATCGTGGTCTCAAGGACAATCACTGCTTCTCTTAGATTACTAGCAGTGGAGAGAGGACCTCAAAACAGGTCGCGTCTCCACATACACACAGCTGTAAAGCCTCTCTGTATCCTGGTTGCTGACTCATCATAGGGAGGTTTAATGCCGTTTGTAGGAGAAGTAAGCCACTTCTTAACCTAAAACCCCCCTCAAAGAGACACCCGCGGAAACGTAAACTCAGACGAGTGAGCGCCCATACAGTACACTCGCACTCCTTAAACCCACTCTGCACACTTCCTTTCCACTATACCTTTATTCAAGTCTTAAATAAAGCTCCCCTTGGATTTAACTGACTATTTGTGTCTGCATTAAAGCTCGCTTTTACCGCTCGGTGGCACATCACGGAAAAAAACTAAATCTAATCTAATCTAAATTAGTAACACAAACATTTAAACCAGTTTATGGTCTAATAAACGTTACTGGACGTCTCGGGTGTCTAGTACATTTTCACAACCTGATTTTAAACTCGTATATAACTTACTAATTTGGCATAGCAAAATAATGAAAGAGTAAGAATCTCAATGTAAATGTAGTTCACAGTTTCCCCTTACATGTCTTTGATACACCAATGGTTACAGTTTAGTCATTTACATTTAGGCATTTGGCAGACGCTCTTATCCAGAGCGACTTACATTTTTATCTCATTACACATCTGAGCAGTTGAGGGTTAAGGGCCTTGCTCAAGGGCCCAACAGTGGCAACTTGGTGGTTGTGGGGTTTGAAACTGGGATCTTCCGAACCGTAGTCCAATGCCTTAACCACTGAGCTACTGTACCCCTGGCTTAGTCATTTGGCCTATAAGAGCACATCATAGTTTTTATCCATTTCTAGTTGCATTTAGTGCTGTGGAATGTCCAGGAAATATGCGGTTATCTATAAGCAATAAATTACTGCTTCCTTACCAAGTTATTGATTTAATGGCATGGAATTGCGGAATTCAGCGGTGACATTTGCTAGGTAGATTTTGGTTTTGTCTTTGTTTTATATGTACACAAAACAAAAGAAAGTAACACAAATGAAAAGTATTACTGCTATGTCGGCTGGCAGTGCTTTAATTTATTTTTCAACCAACCAACCTACAGTACAATCCCCAGTTTCTATATTTCTATTTGGTTTTGAGACAAAAATTTTAAAAGTTCTCTAAGATAAAGTCAAAGCTACTGTAATGCTGTTAGGGGGGAAAAAAGGTTGGTCCTAAATTCTCACAAGAAAATTGATATATTTATAAATATAAAAAAAAAAAAAAAAGTTCAATAACAAATTAAAAATAAGTTCTATGAGTAATTAGAAAGGCACCGATATCCAAAATGACTAGACAGTAAATGAAGTTGGAAGAGAAACAGTCATGAATGCTTCTCTGGCAATTTAAAGGTTAATTCAAAATGGAAACTGTTAAAGTTCAGCATCATGGTTGCAATTTTTTTGATCACCTTCTCCTTAACCAGAACACACACGTTTGCTACAACACACTCCGGTGTTGAGGAGGCAAAGAGCAGCTGCTTCTCTGTGATCTTTTGGGGGTCATGCGGGACAAGGAAAGACTATGGGGGCGATTAATGTTTACGTCAGCATACACATAAAATTAGTTTCTCACAAATCCATCCATGAACATTATCCATCAACTGGCATCTGAACATTCCACCAAGGTTTTTTTTTTTTTTTTTTTTGCATGTCGTAATTGGTGCTACAGTACATACCTTTGGGGACAGTGACGAAGATGATGTTGATTGAAGATGAAGACTTACAAAACATTATGAAGCCTTCTTTGAAAATTCATGCTGGAAGGGGACAAAAACTTACGAAGACACTTATTGAAGACAAAGACTTACGGAGACTTCAAAGGTTCGTTGATTGAAGACAATGACTTATGAAGACTTGTTTGAAGAGAGACTTACGAAGACATGTTATTTGTCTTCAAGCAAGTCTTAGAAAGTCTTCATATGTCTTCGCCTTTAATCATATTTACTGTGATTCACATAGAACATGGTGACAAAACATCATGTGGCTCCTGAGATGGAAGAACATCTGGTTAAATATGACTGGATATATTGAACAAGATGCGATGGATAAATTAAGTAATAAACAAACACCATCTGGCTTAGCTGGCATGACTAAATCATGTCTAACCGGCCATGTCACACATTCCAGATGAAAAAAGAGAGTAATTAACTTTTTAAAATAATTATTGTGTTCACACTCAAATGCATGCGTGCAATGAGAGTTACTGGCGAGTGGGTGGCATTGTAACTACTAGATATGCATTGCAGATACCCAGACAAAAGAAACATCAGAATATTCCAGAGTGTTCAGATTTGCTGAGATATTGTAATGGTAGTTTACCCTGAAAAATTTGAGGAAAAAACATACCTGGAGCTTTGAAGCATTAAAGGCATTATAAAAGTACAGATTTTCTTTTTAATCATGACTGCTGCTTTTGTCAGAGATTATTTTTCTGAAGGTGAAGTCTCCATTTTCAAGTAGAAGGTTCTCCTATTCCAAAGAACTTTTCAGTAACTTATGTTCTTGCCAATTATGGATGAAAAATTCTTTCTTGGTGTTCCCAATCACACAGCGCTACGATTCAGAGAGGACTTGCCCTGATGCACAGAAAGGAACCCGAGCTCAGGATTGGAAAGGGGGCAGAGGAACCGTGAGGCACATTTAACTCAAAAGCTAACTCTCCATGAGCACAACGTTTGTTAGGTATTACCATCCTCCACTTTACTTCTAGTTCCAAATCCGATGCCTGAAAAAATGGGATTTGGAATTTTTCGGGGGTTTTCAAAAAGGTGTCTTGAAGTGACCTTGCCGTACTCTTGTTATTTTGTTAACAATTCACTAATTAGATCAAATCATTCGGAGTGTGGCGGTATTCAGGATTTTTGAACCTTTGTGGACCCTAAGCAACATCACACCTGCCTCCAGTCCTGCCACAGATATTTAAATATTTATATTTTAATAGTCATACGGGCACCTTAATTATAGGTCCCTGGGTGGCTTAAGTGCCGGAGGCGACTGCTCATAGTACATACTGCTGGAAAAGGTCGCAGTTATTCCAATAAAATCCTTCCACTTTGCCTTTGAGTCAAGACAAAGATCAGATCTGAATTTCATTAGAATTTGCATGAGATAACCTGGAAAGTTAAAGTGTCAGGTAAGTTTAAATGAACTTGGGGTAGCAGTTATATCTTTCCTCATGATGCCACTGCTAAAAAGTCTAATTGGAACACTTGAAGTTGGAATTTCTGCCAATATCCTGCTGGATCAGGTCAAATATGACCCACCACTTCTTCTGACAAGCTTGTGAGATATTCATAACACAGATTGACTCCTCCTGGCACCACACAGTACTCCATCATTTCCTCCGATCTCATCTCTCCCCTCAGTAACACTTCATCTTGGATTGTTTCTTATTACTTTCTTGTTTGCTCCCTTCCCCTTAACGGCTGTTTATTTCTTGGTAGGGAGATGGTAAAACCGAATGGAGCTGATAATAAGACAGCGAACAAAAAGTAATAAAGCCAGACCAAATGTACTGACATTGGTTCCAAGTGTTCTGCACAACATCTGATATCCATCTGAGGCGCAGATATACTGGATGGTCTCGTCGCAATTGAATAACCAAATTACAAATAATCAACGGATGCCAAAACAGCCTTGGCTGTGTCTTTGGTGCAGAGTGGCGCTTGGATGGAGAAGGGCCTATTCTTCCATGATGAGTAAGAATTCATTCAGGAATTAATTAAGTGCCTTCTAAGGATTTGACGACCCAAATATGAATATTTATTGTGGATCTGAGACACACTAGAATTAGTCAAGATCTAGGTTTCTGACTAAAAGTCTGGATATACCCTTCAAAAATCATGCCTGTTGGTGGACTGCCCATGCTAAACGGTGCCCTGAGATAGGGTGGTGTGTCATGCAGGGTGTAGTCTTGCCTTGCACCCAGTGTTGCCAGGGTAATCCCAGATCTACCGTGAACCTGTCTGAGATCAAGCTAAAGATGAATGAATGCAGTAAATCCAGTAAATGGCACAGAGCCATCCGAGCAACCTTTACATTCTGATGTTAATGAGTGCAGCCTGTCTTTGTCCTGCAACTTTCAGATCTGACCTTCTGTAGTAAAGTAAAAACCGTTACAGCCAACTACTTTGAACAGATGGGCCATCTGCTTTTGAAACTCAACCATGGGAATAAATGTAAATCTCCTAATGGCAAATCATGCCATTACTTTATGTAGTTGGATAAACTGCACAAATACTGCTCAGGCTAATATTAAAATGAACAGTGAACTTTTTATTTTTCGTACACGAAATGGACAATTTCTCATGCAAATGCTTAGTTTGACAAGTGAGAATCAAAAACATTGGCTTTCCTCAAGTCAAACTCAAAGCCAGAGCAACAAATGGTAACTCTTCCACCCAATCCAGGCTTCCATGCTAAAAATAATAGTACTCTATTACCAATTCAGGATAGAAGTGGATTTGCAGTGGAGGAAGGTAATTTTGTATGTAAGTGTGAGCTTGATTGCATGCATGGCCATTAAATTTATTGAGAGCGCCGCCAGCTCGAGTCACTCAAATATTGATTACATTTTTATTTCCACGCTCTTGGCAAAGGATCCCCATTCCACACGCATTGGCAGCGGCATCTGAAAAGCCCTGCTGCAGAGCTGTAAACAATATTTTAAGCCGGATTCGACAGCATTGTGAAATGCTCCATTTACTTTACACGCATGTCTTGTGAGCAAAACCCAAGACGTTGCATTAAGCAGTTTATCCAGGTGATTACATCCGAAATGGCAGGAATATTGCTTATACTCTACAGATCTCAGAGTTTTTGCAAAGAATCACCTTCATCATGGTTTGGGTGGGGCATCGAGAACCCGTCAGGATGCGAGAGTCTACAGTATATAATCACTCAAACGTTCTGCATGGTATCAGTGTCCACATCAGCATGAAGGTACACTGGAGTCCTACTGAGAATTACGTTCAACTGCAATGGGCCATTTAACAGTGAAGCTGAAATGAGACGCTCTGCTTTTCAGTCAGCCACGAGCAGAACAGCAGGAAATACAGTGCTGAGTTTGCTTTGATCAAAACCAATCATGTGCAATATCTATATTTGATTTGGTCTCTTAACGCTTTCTTTAAAAAAAAAAAAAAAAAAAAAGGTAAGAAAAAGAAAGTGTCTTCTGTTGTAATTTTTTTAATCTATTTTTTCTTCTGTTTTATTACTCCGTTTCGTTCCTTCTCCCCTCATTTATACATCGATAAGTTCTTTCTTCCTTCCTCCGTTCCATATTTCCTTCTGTCTCTGCTCCTTCCATCCCTCATTCTTTTCTCCCTTCGTCCTTGTCTTTGTTGTTCCCTTCTTCTTTCATACTTCTTTTTTTTCCTCCTTCCTTATTTTATCCATCCCTCTCTTCCTTCCTTCAAATCCTCTTTCCTTTTGTTAATTCTATCTTTTTTTTTCCTTTCTTCCTTCCTTTGTTCTTATCTTCCTTTTTTCAATCGATTCCCTTTTTCCATGTCTTTTGTACCTTTCTTCCTTCTCTTCTATTCATTCCTTCCATTTTTCTTTTCCTTCCTTCAGTATTTCATGTTTTTCCTTCTATCTTTATTTTCTGTCTTCCTTCTCTTCTTACTTTACTTTTTTCAAACCAACATTTTTGCAAAAAAGATTACAATTATTTTTTTACTTCAATTTTTTTTGTCCTTCTTTCCATTCACTCTTTTAAAAATATTTTTATTTGAAACATACATGAGTTAAAATATAATTTAAAAAATAAATAAATAATTAATTTATTAATATATATCTTACCAACTGAATGAATCAAAGGTCGCCAGTTAAGATTGCCTTTATTATATATATTTTTTAATGGCCCTATATTAATTTCATACAGCTCTTTCTTTTCTACATTCTATTCCCTTACTATGAAAATAAGTTTTAAAAGAGTTGATGGGACAAGTGGGGTCTGTAGAAACAAGATTCTACATGTTCAGCCAACGCTGTGCAAACGTCCTCGGTGTCTAGACACCATCGCTTGTTCTAATTTTGCTCTAATAACTGAGGCAAACAAAGGCCAAAGAGTCCATCATTAGCTCTGTATGTTTCTACCCAAAGTGTTCAGAGTGGTTTGATGAATTAGCATTAGCTGCTAGATTGGTTTCCATGCGTTGGCTGTTAAAAATGATGGCAAAAGGACGTAGCATCATTTGCACAGATGGCTGAGGTCGCTCATTTTGTGAGGGAGTTGTGTGTGTGTGTGTGTGTGTGTGTGTGTGTGTGTGTATGTGTGTGTGTGTATGTGTGTTTGGGCAGAGTTGTCGTTTAGGATAAGAACACAGGGCCAGCTCAAGGCTAACAAGCTTAAACATGCTAGTTTTGTGCCATGTGATTCTACATAAGTTTGAGTTTCTGGTACGAATTTGTATAAGCAATGTTTGCATTGCACAAAAAAAAAAAAAAAAAAAGCATTTTATTACTTGCTATAGTATAACTATTCCACAATTTCCCTACAATCTTAAAAGAAACACTCGAGATGGCATCTTTCTTTGATTTAGCATGTGAAAACAAACAGTATAATCCAGTAAACAATGTTGTAATGGAGTTTACTCAATTCTTATGACACAGTTAGCTTACAGATGTCATTGTAGCATATGTCTGTGCCCCAATAGACGATTTTACAACCATCTTAGCGAAGAAAGATTACAAGGAAAACCGCATTGGGGCAGCTAGCATTACGAGTACACATAGCTAGTATATAGCTAGATACTTAATCAGTCAAGTTAGCTAGGCAGCTGCTTAGTGTGACAATTATGTAAAGTTTGATGGAATGAATATCGTTTTGTCAACTCTTGTATTAGGATAATAAAAATGTTATTAGCTACTGAAATTCGAGCTGTAACCCGAGTATAATCCTACAGCAAAAACACAACCCTGACGTGTCTGTACGACATAAAAGAAATGGAGATTCAGGAAGGAATCAAGTGTGCTTTGTTTTTAAGCAGTTCATAAGCTTTCTTGCTGTTCGTTTTATGTTACGTTATTAAACTCCTAACGTTATTTTAGGTTTTATAGTGAAGAGCCAGGAGCCGTGTTTAAAATGCTACAACAGTGACTCGCTCCTGTTGGGCTGTAAATACCATAGCGGCGACTGACCGACCGACTCAGCAATAACTTTGTGTGCAAACCCACAATATGATTATTAATATTTACAACCGAAGCCGCAATCCCTTTTCCAACTGGTCCGACGCTCGGCCTGAAGAATCGCCGTTGTTGCCTGTCGCCGGTGTGCAAGTGTCTATTATTCATGGCTCCTGATGAAAACAAATCTTCTGTTTATCCTGCATGCTGGATTAACGGATTTAGCAGCAGGGTGGCTCATGCATGTGACTGCGGTGCTTTGCATACTGTAACTATTCACACCCCTATTTGACGTCACATTTCGTCCCGTTGCGACCAAGAGTTGAAAAAGATTCACGCAACAAAACATAATTGAATAAAAAGCTGACTTTTGCATAAGTATTCACTCCCTGGCTTAATACCTCCCAGCAGAAGTCATTGATTGTCAAAACATTATGGTAAGATTAATTTGTCAACATTGTGATGGTATCATTACAACGGACAGCCTACGTCTGCGTTCCTCTTACCAGAACCAGAGCTGCGACTAAAATCAAAACGGTCCTCACTGCAGAAATGTTCCAGCATTGGGCCAATTGATAATTTTTTTTTATCTCCATTTTTTTCTTCCTTAAACCTCTCAAACTCTAATGAATTTTTATAGAATTTGGTCAAATGACCTCATTTTTAAAGCGACGCATATTATAAGAGTCACTTTGTCAGAATATAAAACATATTTTGGCGGTGTATGAAACACGAGCTTTTTATCAGCCTGAAAATGTAATTTCATTATTTCTTACAGAACATTTTCTTCACTTCTCCTTGAACATTTTTCAAAAAGGTCACACTAACAACAAAGTAGGTATCTTACAGCTAATAAATTGAACATTTTCCCTAGTAGTTAATAACTGAGAAGTTCATTATTCTGTAGATTATTTCCTTTGGGCTTCCCTTGCAGCACGGGAGCAGCTCTGGCTGCGATGGCTCTGCATGGCCTCTCGGGGGGGTGGAACCAGGACATCTGTGGTTTTTTCAGCAGATCCCATAAGTGCTCACAATAGTTACTTGGTACTATGCATGCTGAATCTCACCATATAAAATTAGGTAAAAATACCAGCTTACGGACCGACAGTGAGGCTTTTTGCAGGTTTTTTGCCAGCATGGTGTTGTTAGTTCTACATGTTGACTGTAGTTTCCAGAATATGTGCATTTCAATCCGAATTCAGACTTGTTTAGCGCTAAACACAAACACAGGTACCATCACTGCGTTCGACTCCTACCGTGGACCTTATCAGTGTTTATAAAGCTTGTCGAGTTTACTCAGCTGGAAGCTGTTTTGTGTACAAAGCTATGCAGCAGAACTAAAGGCCCCCCCCCCAAAAAAAATGTCAAAGAGCAGATTAGAAAACACTGGTTGTATATGCCATGTCATGGTTGCTGGCATGTCATAAATCAAAAGCAGCAATATTCAGTATAAAAAAAAAAAACCCTACTAGCACTGACTTCTCTTTACTACTTAACATGAGAAATGTGTAGCGACGTGTCCTTCTTAAAGCTCAAAGTTTGTTTCATCTCTAAAAACAAAGCAAATCACATATAAAAGCTGACAAGTACACGATCCTCAGCTTAATCCCAGATTACACAAAGGTCATGTCAAGTTCATGACTCTTATTTCTTCTGTGTTTCCAGCTACCTAGCAGTGGATTCCCTATCAGTCCACACAAACTGCACAGGTTATATGTAGCTACACTAATGGAATCAAGAGGAAACAACATGTAATCTGGAGTCAGAAAGCTGACGTGTAAATAGTGCTAGACAGGTTTGTCAGACGTTTTCCCTTGATGAGAGTGTGTAAGTGTGTCAATCATGAGCCCAGAAAATAAAATGGGATAATGATGACGACGAGGATGATGATTCGGACCATGTAATCGTGAGAGACACCACTGACGTTCCTTGCCATGTGTTCGCATGTAGATGGATTGTGATGATCATTACCAATGAAATACTGTAATGAGCCGACAGACTGCCTCAACAAGGGCAAGGAGGGTAAAGAATTAAATTTACAGAGAGAGAGAGAGAGAGAGAGAGAATTCTCAAATTAACATGAATCTGGTCCATGTTGAAAAAAAAAGAAGAAAAAAAGGAAACTCTAAAATCAGATCTGAAAAAATAATTTAATAGGAAAAGGTCAAATCTGATCCTAACATTAATCTGTAGTTAATTAATAACAGAAGTAAAGGCCAAAAGGATAACATGTCCTGAAGTCAACTTTCTACTATATTATTATTATTATTATTATACACTATATACAGTACACACTAAACAAAAGTGCAAAAAAAAATAAAATCTGCACTTTGCAGTATCAATCTGCTTTATGTAAAAACATCAAAAAAGAGTGTTATACATAATAGCATAAAATAAATAAAATAAAGAGAAGTGTCAAATCTTACACTCACTGAAGTCAAATCTCAAAATGTTCTAAAGTCAAATTTTGTAATAAATGCTGATAAATCAAAACTGTTAAAATTACAATAAATACATAAATAAAAGGGGAAAAAAAACAGAAGTAGAGCCCAAAAGCAAACCTTGTACTAAATGAATAACAAACCTAAACTTAAAAAATTTACTTAAAAGGAAAAATAGGCTTTATTCAATCATTGAAACATTCTTTTATTACTCAATTTATTTGATCTAGGGAATACATGCAAGTTGATATGGCTAGGTTTTAAAATGGAATACGAAACTAAACTGATCACTAAACAATACAATGAATTAATAAATTAATAAATAAAAGATTGACCACCAATGATGAAATGAGGTTAATGGGTTTGTCTTAAACTGTCATTTTAACCGATGATTGGCTGACACATGACTTTCCCTCATGGTCACTGCTGTAAGGGGAGAATATGGATGTTGCTGAAAATCCCAGCCCTCTTGCAATGCACACACACACACACACACTCACAGGGTCCATCAAGAACAGGGAGAACATGAAATCTCCACACACGTGTGATGTCACACTGGATTCTGCTACAGTTACCAGTTGCAAATCTGTACAGACATTTGTAGCTGTATGGGCGAAGTTAACCGGGCTGCTTTTAAGACAAGGTGACATTACTCTGTCAGTCTGTATTACCAAAGGTCAAAACCACCGACACATGAAATTTGCCATCATCAGTTACATCAAATGAGTGATGAATGTAGCGGAGTGTGCAGAAACTAAGTGACACTTATTACATTCTTTATGCATTTTTGGATCTGGTTCTTTGGATGTTTCCATATACAGTGGAACCTCGGCATACGAATGCCCCACCTCACTAATTTTCACCTTAAGGACTGAAATTTGCATGACATTTCCCTCGACATATGAAGCTTTTTCAGCATATGAGTGAACACAGAGCCAAAACCAATGCATGCATTGTGTATTTATTTCATATTTTGCTTCATTTGCAAGTCTTATCTAAATGTTTTGAGTGTTTTATGCAAAAATATGCAAGAATATAATTATAGTGTTGGAAATTGGTAATATTGGTCATATTTCTGGGTGGCTGAAACGTATTATCTGCATTTACATTATTTCCTATGCAAAAATGCGTCTCGCAATACGAATTGTCGCCTTAAGAACTCGCCTCCAGAACGGATTAAACTGGCATCCCGAGGTACCGCTGTACACGTTCTAATGTTATATTTCATCATGTTTACAATACAAATGATTTTTGCAAATACAAGTAATGATTCATTTTGAAAAGGGGAAGTGATAGTCAAGTTTTTAAATGTTGGTAGCCGAATCAGATCAGGTGGTAAAGTGCCGTCTCTGGTAAATACTATAATGCTTCCAGTCACAGCTTGCGCGCATACACTAATGATGGACATGTTCCACCCTAAAATGCATCATTCTGTGCCTGTGGGCGTACGAGTGTTTATACACATTGTCACTGGGACATCAGGCCGGTTGTTAATGAGCCCCGTCCAACATGCCCTAAAGAAAAAGCAAAGGAAAGACAAGGAATTTCCAAAGAATTGACCTTTTAACCCTATTGACAACCTATTTGCTAAAGTTTTGTACATCTGCTTCGCTGACACCGTACAACCCACACAGAAGAACCATATGAAATTTCCTACACTGGATTAATAACGTGTTATCTTATCTTCAGTCGATACAGAGCCGGAGCTATGCTAAAACCTGGTGCGAATAAGGGAACACGGCGTCAAGTAGCTTTCGTCTGACACCTTAGATGACGTGTTGCCATGACAACCTGCCAGTGTAAGAGAGACAAAATCTCACACCAGATTTTAATTTGAATCTAACCAAATGATAATACAGCCGTGGGGTTTACAGTAATGTAGGGAGTGTAAGAGCATGCACAGTGTAAATGCCAGTCCATTAATCGTCCTCTAACTATGCAGTGCTTTAATCGGTGTTCTCCCTGTTCACCAAGGCTTTTAGGGGCCGAAGCACACCAGGGTCGAGATGGCGCCATTTATTATTAGAGCTTATTCAGTCACCGTTATACTGTACATGTGCACGCTGCATGGATAGCTTGGGAAATTGCAAGGTGCATGGTAGACATTATTAATGCTATAATAATAATAATAATAATAATAACAATGCATGCTTATTTTGCATCATAAATATATTGCAATAGGCAGAGTTGCTGATTTCTTTAAACAATTTCTATACGACAGGACAGAATTCGATCCTCGTTAAGAGGTCAGATGCATGTGTGAATCACGCAAACATAAAAACGTATCATTTTTCTCAGAGCAACAGCTGCGTTCTAATTAAGTCGAATGCAAACTGATGATTTTTAATGTGCACAAACAGGATATATACACCACTATATCCTTCTGAGTAGTCTGCTGATGGGGATCGTTAAGCCAGATTTAAAATGGATAACTTTTTTTTATAATTACTTTAAAGGGCCTGGATTTTACTAATTTACAGAATGCACAAAAAGCTCCAAAGTGTGTGTGTGTGTGTGTGTTAATGTTCCAGTTGAAACATCACTCAACATACAGTGGTGTGAAAAACTATTTGCCCCCTTCCTGATTTCTTATTCTTTTGCATGTTTGTCACACTTAAATGTTTCTGCTCATCAAAAACCATTAACTATTAGTCAAAGATAACATAATTGAACACAAAATGCAGTTTTTAAATGAAGGTTTACGTTATTAAGGGAGAAAAAAACCTCCAAATCTACATGGCCCTGTGTGAAAAAGTGATTGCCCCCCTTGTTAAAAAATAACTTAACTGTGGTTTATCACACCTGAGTTCAATTTCTGTAGTCACCCCCAGGCCTGATTACTGCCACACCTGTTTCAATCAAGAAATCACTTAAATAGGAGCTACCTGACACAGAGAAGTAGACCAAAAGCACCTCAAAAGCTAGACATCATGCCAAGATCCAAAGAAATTCAGGAACAAATGAGAACAAAAGTAATTGAGATCTATCAGTCTGGTAAAGGTTATAAAGCCATTTCTAAAGCTTTGGGACTCCAGCGAACCACAGTGAGAGCCATTATCCACAAATGGCAAAAACATGGAACAGTGGTGAACCTTCCCAGGAGTGGCCGGCCGACCAAAATTACCCCAAGAGCGCAGAGACAACTCATCCGAGAGGCCACAAAAGACCCCAGGACAACATCTAAAGAACTGCAGGCCTCACTTGCCTCAATTAAGGTCAGTGTTCACGACTTCACCATAAGAAAGAGACTGGGCAAAAACGGCCTGCATGGCAGATTACCAAGGCGCAAATCACTTTTAAGCAAAAAGAACATTAAAGCTCATCTCAATTTTGCTAAAAAACATCTCAATGATTGCCAAGACTTTTGGGAAAATACCTTGTGGACCGACGAGACAAAAGTTGAACTTTTTGGAAGGTGCGTGTCCCGTTACATCTGGCATAAAAGTAACACAGCATTTCAGAAAAAGAACATCATACCAACAGTAAAATATGGTGGTGGTAGTGTGATGGTCTGGGGTTGTTTTGCTGCTTCAGGACCTGGAAGGCTTGCTGTGATAGATGGAACCATGAATTCTACTGTCTACCAAAAAATCCTGAAGGAGAATGTCCGGCCATCTGTTCGTCAACTCAAGCTGAAGCGATCTTGGGTGCTGCAGCAGGACAATGACCCAAAACACACCAGCAAATCCACCTCTGAATGGCTGAAGAAAAGCAAAATGAAGACTTTGGAGTGGCCTAGTCAAAGTCCTGACCTGAATCCTATTGAGATGTTGTGGCATGACCTTAAAAAGGCGGTTCATGCTAGAAAACCCTCAAATAAAGCTGAATTACAACAATTCTGCAAAGATGAGTGGGCCAAAATTCCTCCAGAGCGCTGTAAAAGACTCGTTGCAAGTTATCGCAAACGCTTGATTGCAGTTATTGCTGCTAAGGGTGGCCCAACCAGTTATTAGGTTCAGGGGGCAATTACTTTTTCACACAGGGCCATGTAGGTTTGGATTTTTTTTCTCCCTAAATAATAAAACCCCTCATTTAAAAACTGCATTTTGTGTTTACTTGTGTTATCTTTGACTAATAGTTAAATGTGTTTGATGATCAGAAACATTTTGTGTGACAAACATGCAAAAGAATAAGAAATCAGGAGGGGGGCAAATAGTTTTTCACACCACTGTATATTTTAATACCTCAAACTCAATTTATTTCGCTCCTCCTCCAAATATGTCATTTCAGTTTTCAGGTAAATGAGCTACTGCTGAGCCACGACCCCTCCAGAGATCAGCAACAAGCCGAACGAGGGGATCTTTGTATACTGTATGAGGTCACATTAGGGAGAAAATCTCATTTGCTGGGGAGAACTCACAAAATAACAAACTATTATTTAATTATTCATGAAAATTATTATTGAAACCAGCCATCAAGAATGGAGCTGAGTAATATAAAGATGCATGAATTAGATACGTATAAGAAGTAAGTAGTGCAAATAGACTTCATCCATTCTGGAATACATAGTTTTTTTTTTTTATTAAAATAGGTCCTAAGTGTTTTATATCTTGATAATCTTAAGAAAAGAGTCAGTTGTGAGAAACTGTGCATGTAAAGTTTATCCAAGTCCTCCATTTACTTGTGTATTGTGTATAACAGTACAGAAGTACAGTACTCCCCTTCACCTTTAATAATGCTAAAATCTCTCGCTCGCTAGACTTGAAACATGCTGTTTTTATTAATATTTTTTTGTCACTGTGTGCCACCAGATCTGCTTCTGATTTCTGTCACATCATTATGTGTGTATTGAAGGAAAGGCAAATCATGCAATTACAGCTTATGATCAGCAGGGGGTGAAATTCCCCCTTCCAATATTACACAGCACTGTGGTTAGGTAACAACACCAGAAATGTAGTTAAGTAAAAGTACTGATATTTTGCTGTATGCTTAAGTGGAGCAAAAGTAAAAAAAGTTTCCACTAATAAAACTACTCGAGCAAAGTTTAGAAACATGAAATCACTCTCACTCACTCATCGTTTATACCACTTTATCCTGTATTCAGGGTCGCGGGGGGGCCTGGAGCCTATCCCAGGACACTTAGGGCACGAAGCAGGGTACATCCTGGACAGGGTGCCAATCCATTGCAGTTCACACACACACACTATGGGCGATTTAGAAATGCCAATTAGTCTAATCTGCATGTCTTTGGACTGTGGAAGGAAACTAGAGTACCAGAGAAACCCACCAAGCACGGGG
The DNA here is from genome assembly GCA_030522415.1 of Channallabes apus. Classification (NCBI taxonomy): domain Eukaryota; kingdom Metazoa; phylum Chordata; class Actinopteri; order Siluriformes; family Clariidae; genus Channallabes; species Channallabes apus. The sequence goes on along the minus strand of CM060125.1, from coordinate 28,382,139 downwards.
AGAACATGCAACTCCATGCACACAGAGACGGGAATCGAGTCTGGCCAGGAATCGAACCCGGACCCTGGCGGTGCAAGGCAACAAACAGCGCTAACCACTACACCACCGTGCCTCCTAATCTGTGAAATTTTCCTGACTATTAATATCATGATCTATAATTCTGAGAGCCTAACCGGAACGCCTCCTTCTGCGGCTGTTGATACACGACAATCAAGTCCTATAAAAATGTAAGCACTAGGGGCCAGGGTTCAAATTCAAACATGTTTGTTTTGGAAACGTGCAAACGATGTTGCATGACTTCTAGCGCATTAGAAACAGGAACGTGATTACAAACATGATTATCAAGCCAGCAAATAAAAACAAATTCTGACGCTTGACGTTAACAAGTTCCCTGCTCATTAACCTTTGCGGGTCTTGTTTAGATATTCGCGGGCTGCCTTTACACATGGCTCACTAACCCAGCGTTGTTGTAGATTAATTAGGGGGCGGCTGGTTAATTCCCTACTACAGGGAAGGTTTCAAATTAATTTTACAAACCTGGCAACTGCAATTCCCTGTTGTGACAGCAGGGAGGGATGATGGTGAGGAAAAGGGAGAAAGAGAAGGCAATAAAATCATTTACACGTGAGATATTATCTTTATGTGCACATTGAATACCAACTTATAACGATGTATATGTGTAGGTTTATAGACCAGAGGAAACGAGCAGCTGTATTTATACAGCAGGACAATAATCTTGACATTGCAATGAAAAAAAAAAAAAAGAAGACAAAAAAAAAAAGTCGGCCGTGATCCAATTTTATGATTTGTTCTGAGAACAAAAAGTTAGTTCAAGAACAAACACAGTGTTCTCTGAAATAAATTGTGATGAACAAAGGTCATAAATTGTTTTTAACTCTTGGGGTGTGTTCTGTTATAAGAAGATAATCAATGAAGTTGATTAATTCTCGAAAACAGCATGACTTAAGGTGTGTCTTTTTCCAACACAGTAAACAGCAACATTCCCACTCGCCAATGAAGACGCGTGATCATTTATACACACTTACTGTATAGTTGGTATTTATAGCAGTGTGTGAGATCTACACAAACAAGGCACTTGCATTATAGAGCTGTAAACCGTCTGGCCCTGATGATCTCACTTTTAGTGTTCATTTTGAAGTTACTATAGAAATGAGCATTAGAGTATTTAATAAACTTATTAAATCACCACCTTCTGATCAATCAGAACCGAGAACTCTGTAGAACGATGGTGAAGGTTAATGAGATTATAAAGTTTTACAATGGTAATTATGTGAAAATTAATGATACTATAAACCTGGATGCTTCACAACTATAAATGGACTAAAACATTATAATCCATGCAAATACAAAATATAAAAAAAATACATATATATAACTGCAATTGTAGTAAATAAGAGCGGTTCATCTCGACTTTTTAGAGGAAGTGCTGTTTATACCGCATGTATGTATAAGCTCTATCTGCATACTATTCAATATAACTGTATTTGATTAATCGATATGATATTTGGATAGAGAACGTACCTCATATATCCCACTGACAAATTTCTCCCACTCATAAAGCTTCATTCGAACAGAACTGAGTTTTAAACGATTTGAAGCGAGTGTGAAAGAGATATCAAAAGAAAGCAATAAGAGACTCCGGACACACTCGGATGGTCCGAGTCTTCTCTTAGAACATTTCCATTTTTATCAGCCTCTTTATCTCTCTCTCTCACACCAACACCCACACACAGTGCTCCTGCAGAGGTCGCTCAGTGAAAGGGCTGGCATCATCATTTAAGGCCAAATGGAGTCCATCAATAAGATTGCACAGAGCGAGACAAGTGATGATAGGCCATTAGGTAAGATTCCTGCCTCTTCACCCCCGCCTCATCCCGTCCACCCACTATGAATCCCTCGCTCTCTCTCCCTCGGTCACACACATTCACACAGCTGGATCACGTACTGGCATTCTTGAGGGTCCAAAAGTCAAGAAAAGTAATATTCCGTTTTTATTATACTTATCTTAGCAGATACATTTACACAACTCCGCTTTTATGTAAAAAGTGGCATTTTTATGCTAAAAGATGGAATACCAGGGTGCTACTTTTCCCTCTACCATAAAAGAGCGAATATATATATATACACACACACACATTTAGTATTAAAGTATTTAGTCAGTCACCAAAATAAGAAAACAAAAAATCCAGAAAATCCCATTGTAGGATTTTTAAAGAATTTATTTGCAAATTATGGTGGAAAAAAGTATTTGGTCAATAAAAAAAATTTAAATTTCAGTACTTTGTTATATACCATCAAACGTTTTCACAAGGTTCTCACACAGTGTTGCTGGTATTTTCTCCCATTCCTCCATGCAGATCTCCTCTAGAGCAGTGATGTTTTGGGATCTGGAGACTGGCTAGGCCACTTCAGCACCTTGAAATGCTTCTTACGAAGCCACTCCTTCCTGCCCAGGGGGTGGGTGTTTGAGATCATTGTCAAGACCCAGCCACATTTCATCTTCATTGCCTTTACTGATGGAAGGAGGTTTTCACTAAAAATCTCACGATACATGGCCTCATTCATTCTTTCCTTTACACGGATCAGTCGTCCTGGTCCCTTTGCAGAAAACCAGCCCCAAAGCATGATGTTTCCACCCCCATGCTTCACAGTAGGTATGGTGTTCTTTGGATGCAACTCAGCATTCTTTCTCCTCCAAACATGACAAGTTTCTGTATCATCCCAATGCTGTTCTGCATCATCCAAAAGTCTGGCGCTGCAGGATTTGAGTCCCTGGCGGTGCAGTGTGTTACTGATGGTAGCCTTTGTTACTCTGGTCCTGGCTCTCTGCAGGTCATTCACTAGGTTCCCCCGTGTGGTTCTGGGATTTTTGCTCAGAGTTCTTGTGAACCTTTTGACCCCACAGGGTGAGATCTTTGTGGAGTCCCAGACCGAGGGAGATCATCAGTGGTCTTGTAAGTCTTCCATTTTCTAATAATTGCTCACAGTTGATTTCTTCACACCAAGCTGCTTAACTACTGCAGATTCAGTCTTCCCAGCCTGGTGCAGGTCGACAATTATGTTTCTGGTGTCCTTTGACAGCTCTTTGGTCTTGGCCATAGTGGAGTTTGGAGTCTGACTGTTTGAGGTTGTCGACAGGTGACTTTTATACTGATAAGTTCAAACAGATGCCATTAATACAGGTAACGAGTGGAGGACTGAGGAGCCTCTTAAAGAAGAAGTTACAGGTCTGTCAGAGACAGAAATCTTGCTTTTTTGTCGGTGACCAAATACTTATTTTACCGTAGAATTTACCAATTAATTTAATAAAAATCCTACAATGTGATTTTCTGTTTTTATTATTATTATTATTTTGTCTCTCATATTTGAGGTACTGTATACAGTAACTATGATGAAAATTACAGGCCTCTCATCTTTTTAAGTGGAAGAACTTGCACAATTGGTACAGTATATTATATATACTGTATATATACACATATATATATAATTTGGATCTGAACTGGACTCCATGTTAACTTCTTTTCCAGCCGCCTAACACACAGTATGTCAGCAAAAACTAATTTCCTGCCAGTGGAACACCAAACTGGGAGATTGGTTTTAGTCTCTTCAAAACACGCTTAGTGTGCAAAATTTGTGAAATTTGTTAAAACGTGGAGCTATACTTTTTCCCCAAACAAAATATAAAAAATATAGATTTTTGGATCCAACATTTGAACACATTTACTGTCTTACCAGTTCGCTGTGTTGCAGCCACTCAGTCTGCTCATGAAACAGTAAAATGTTTTACAAACTTCATGTGTTGAACCGTCTGAGAATCACATCACTGCGTCACTCGTTCAGCTGCTCCTCGGTGTACCTTCACGCGCCGGCAGCAGTATGGTCTTTATTGAGCTGTAGCCTAAACACAATAAAGCCTGCTTCCCCCCCCCTCACCACCAACATCCTAACAATTCGTCAACTACAAATACATGACAGGTTTTTTTTTCATTTTTTTTGGCCAAGACTCTGTTTGTGCGGAGTGGAAAAAGATGAAGCAAGCACTCGAATTTCTCAGGCTTGAAAGGTCATACTGACAGATTAGGCTCATGTCCAGCCTTCATCCATGTCGGTTTGTCCTTGTGTGATCTCGCATCGACCCTGCACTTGTTTTAACCTTTCATCTTACCTTGTTACTTTAATTAAACATATTTGAATCATGATGTGGGCGCATTTACTTTTGCTCATCTTTACTGTCACCTTAGAAATCATTTAATCACATTCACCTTGTCCAGATGGGTGGGGTCTCTTGCTGCACGACCTCGTCCCCATCCACAGGGGTTAAGTGCTCATTAAATAATTGGACGAGGATGAAAATGAGGTTAATCATATGCTGTGTCCATCACGCTCCGTAAACGTTAAGCAAAAACACCAAGAGGGATTTATCGTTTTGGAAGAGCGAGGTTTATCATTCCAGGACAGCTTCAGAGGCTCGGACAATCTTTAACATGACATTTCCTGGAAATCGTGAAGCACCACCATCTTACCAAAGCAAACTCTACGTATTCTGTGGAATGTGGAAACTCTAGAAGTACTGGACTGATCATGTTATCTCTCTTTTTTAAAGTCTAATGAGCTCGTTAAAGATACTACAAGGGACAATCAAGTCAAACAGGGACTTGTGATGAATGAAGGTGTAAAAGCGATTGACATTTACAGAAGGCTTCAAGCACAGTACGGTGATTAGACTCTTAGCCGAGGTGGCTCGGAGCCCACTGCAGTCGTTCTTGTGAACATTCAATGAGTCAAACACCTGATTCTATAAAAATCGATGGATAACTTGTCACCAACTCGCAGAAGAGAAGCATCTGTCTGTGGGAACTGTACACACAGTCATTGCACGCTACAGTAACTCCGCTGGGAGTTATTGCCACATCCCCCATTCAGCCCCGACCTCGCTCCAATCCATATCCACACATAGGAGTTCCTGGGAGGCCAGCATTTCAGATGTGATGCAAGCAGTCCGATCAAGAAACCTATGTACTAGTGAAATGCTGGGAGAAGTGCATTAGTGTGACAGGGATTATATAGAGAAATAAAAGGGAGTTTTTACTCATACTGTAAATGTATTCTGTTATTCTGCACAATTAAAAGTCCCAGTTTGCCTCGAACACCCTTGTATATATACAAAGTATATAAAGCATACAAAGAGTTGAAAAAATGTCCAACATAATTAGAAAATTCCAAGATCGAGTCAAGCCGGCGTCTTAAAGGGGTGAAGGCCAAGTCAAGATTAAGTCTAAATAAAATTAAAACCAAACCAAAACGAAAAAATATTAAATCTTTAAATCTTTTCAATGCTAAGCCTTTACTTCAAATAGTTGGCTTTATTCATTTCCTTTATATATATATATATATATATATATATATATATATATATATATATATATATATATATATATTTATTTATTTATTTCTTCTTGTTAAATCCCATGTGAAACTCAAGAATTGTTTGTACAAATGCCAACAAGTCCAAGTACAAGCCTGTGTCAATACAATGGACGGCCTCAGACTGGACTCATGTCCTACAGCTCTGGCTTTAAAGGACATTAGCGGGGTTCACACATTAGCAAGATGTTTTTCAATCATTTCGATTAAATTGTCCTTAACCTAGTTAATGTCAATCAGAGGTGTCAAGTAACGAAGTACAAATACTGCGTTACTTTACTTAAGTAATTTAAGTAATTTTGGGTATCTATACTTTACTGGAGTAATTATTTTTCAGCCGACTTTTTACTTCTACTCCTTACATTTTAAAAATAGCCTCGTTACTCAATTTTTATGATCAGAACGCGCAACACCCCCCCCCCCCCACGGTCGCATGATAAGAACGCGCACAACGCACCCCAACCCAACCCCATCCCCCCCCCCGTCAGATGATCAGAAAGCGAGACCTTAATGCTTTTGTCGCCCCTCACGGTACTTTTACTTTTATACTTTAAGTAGTTTTGAAACCAGTACTTTTACACTTTTACTTAAGTAAAAAGCTTGGGTTGATACTTCAACTGCTAAAGAAGTATTTTTGAACCCTAGTATCTATACTTCTACTCAAGTAATGAATGTGAATACTTTTGACACCACTGATGTTAATACTGATTCCTAAGAAGATTAAGTGAAAACCGATTATAGATAATGAAAAGTTAAACATTACAAGTTGCTTATGAGATAAAAAAAAAAATACAGTTCTTCATCAGGTTCTTATGTAGAACCATGTTTAAAATAAACAAACAAACAAAACGTGAAGTGAAAGTTACGAGTTACGACATCTGAATGCAGAAATCGATTCATCCGATATTTTATATAATATTTTGAAATATTTGTAGACTGTAGATCTTTTACACTAGACATTAGAATATACTTATCTCGATTCTAAATTATCATGTCTGAGAAATATTATCTGACAATCATAAATAAAGTGAAGTGTATTTTAAGTCAGTTGTGTTTTTTCCACTTACCTGCGGTCACCAGAGGAAGGTTTCATCACAGATCAGTTGCACGCCGTACAGGACAGCAGGAAAGAGAGAGACAGAGAGAGAGATTTAGATGTACAGTTATAGCCATACTCAATTATTAAATATCTATCTTAACATAACTCACACAACAAGCGCTCCTTAAAGTGCGGTTTAGGGGAAATAGCGAAATGAAAAGTCAGTATAAATATTTCAACGCGGCCCCAGTATAGGTGTTTTCACAGCTAACTTTGAGCGACGAAGCTCTTGATTCGTTCTGAAAAGTGAGAACATGTTGATGTATAACAGCATGTAAATATTATCAGAGCCATCTCCATAGAAACAGGACGGTTGTTATCAGGATTGAGGCGTGAAATTGTTATTCACAGCCATTACACAAGACTATATACTGTACATGTACATTCCCCCACCCTACACACACACACACACACACACACACGATTTGCAAGAAACAACTCTATTTCAACCATAAAACTGGCCGGTGGTTAGCACTGTGGCTGTGCACCTCCAGGATCTGGGTTCGATTCCCACCTCTGGGTCTGTGTGCATAGAGTTTGCATGTTCTTCCTGTCCTGAGTGGGTTTCCTCCAGGTACTCTGGTTTTCTCCCACAGTCCAAAAACATACAAATTATGCTAACTGATGTTCCTAGTAGTGTGTGTGTGTGTGTGTGTGTGTGTGCCCTGCAATGGATTGGCACCCCATTCAGGGTGTACCCCGCCTTATGCCTGGGATAGACTCCAGGCCCCCCCCACGATATGTGTATATAGGATAAAGTGGTATAGACAATGAGGGAACGACCATAAAGCCGGAAGCGAAAATTTTGCGGACCCCAAAAACTGAGCAACGCAATGCACTTGTTCTGATTATTATTAGCTATATGTTTTCTGTACGTACTTAGTAGTATAGTATGTATGTGTAGTATAAGTGGAAGAAAACACTACAGCTGTTACAATAGCAAATTAAGCAAAATAAGACTATATTGTATATACAAAATAATAATGCTTCATTATTGAACTGCTTAATTGATTAATTTCCTCCAACAGGACAACACTATGGCTGAGTGTTTTTATTTCCTTCTTATCAAAATCCTAAACTTGACTGCGGAGGTATGTTTAGTTTATGGCTCTAAACTGATTATACCCATGATTAATATTTATTATTTATCACCAAATAAATTTTTGTTTCTGGTCGTGAGACACTCAGCTATATTTCAGTTTGTCATACAGATAAATATATTTCTTGAACCGAGAAAAACTGTGTATTAGGTTATTAGTTTTTTTTTTAGTGGGGACCCGAGCTGGCTCTTATCCAGACCGTGATCAATGAGTAAGTGCACTAGCTGCAGGAAAACACACTCTAATTGAGGACTGGGAAGGGATCCAGGCAAATAAATGTGCACGCTCACAAGATATTCCCCACTATAATTTATATTTGCTTGGCGACTGACTTGAGGAAGCTGCGTACGGGCCTTTGCGTGCCTCCATCGCCAAACAGAGGCTTGTTTGAAACAGCGTTTCATCCGTATGCTTTATTATTCATTAATCAGCACAGATATTCCGCTCATGGCCGAATATTCTCCTCCCCATTATGCCTAATTCAATCGCTGCCTTTCATTTCTAAATGATATTTACAGAGAGAATACGAGCGGAAAGAGCGAATGCAATCAACACCCTAATGCAGGGATATAAACAGTTCATAATATGCGCGGTGACATTGTAATTTTTCATTTGTCCCTATCGTTATTTCTGTCAGCATTCTCCCTCTCTCTCTCTCTCAAGCACACACACAGATGTACACGTGTGTGTACATGTGCAAATTTGCCCATCTAGTGGTGTATGATATTTTCTTTAAATGATATTTAGATTACATCATTTCTCACTAATGCACAACATACTGTACAATATGATGCATCAACAGACCAAATCCACACACATACAGTTTACTGTATGAAAGTAATAAGGAATTAAACTTCTATTTTACAAAGTAATAACAAACTCTATTTCAAGGTGATATTATAGAAACTTCGCCTTTAGAGAAACCTGCGTTAGAAAAGTTTGGTTGTTTAAAACTTCAGGTAGCGGAAATGAAGTTTTCCAAATCTGATGAAAATTTGAATAATTCAGCACATCATCCAACTAATGTTGTACAAAAAGAAACAATGATTGTGATATCAACTTGAATTTGGTGTCTCATGTTTATTCTAGTTCGTTTTGTAAACTCATGCATATGTTCTGAAACATCAGGTTGTAATTACAGCTAGACTCATGTTACGTAATTAATTAATTAATTGTTTGATGCGTTTGCCATATTTCCACGTGTCCCGGTCGGTTCCGACACGTACGGTATGCCGACCCAGAGAGAAACACGCGCACGTTTTCAGGACAAAGGTATTTATAGGTTTTAGGTAATTTCATGAGTACACCCGGGTTCGATTCCCAGCCAGTGCCCAAACCCCCCAGTCACTGGATGCAGTGCCGGTCCCAAGCCCGGATAAAATGGGAGGGTTGCGTCAGGAAGGGCATCCGGCGTAAAACCTGTGACAAGTTGTTGTGCGCACTGGATATTCCGCTGTGGCGACCCCCAGCCGAAAGACCAACAACAACAAGCGTCATATCTATGTGTCGCTACATCAAAAGAGGATAGAAAGTATTGCCTCCAGTGGTACCTCAGGATATATGAACGTCTTGCCTTAAGAATTTTCACCTTAAGAACTGAAATTTAGCGAGAAATTTTGCCTCGGCATGTGAAGCATTTTTGGCATACGAGAGACTGAACCGAGCCGACCCGAGCCAAACCCCGGCTAAGTTGTGCGTACGTCCGGGAGCCGTTCAAAACTGGTTAGTGAAAAGCCAAGGGAAGCAAATGTACATATTTTTGTGTGTATACTTAGTGTTAAAGTTTACTTAATTTTTATTTATTTCATACTTCACTTAAATTACCGGTCATCTTTTGAATGTTTTTGCATCCAAAAATATAATTATAGTGTTGCAAATTGGTAACAAGCACTGTCGCCTTGCACCTCCAGGGTCTGGGTTCGATTCCCCGGCCAAGCTCGATTCCCGTCTCTGTGTGCATGGAGTTTGCATGTTCTCCCCGTGCTTGGTGGGTTTCCTCCGGGTACTCCGGTTTCCTCCCACAGTCCAAAGATATGCAGGTTAGGCTAATTGGCGTTCCTAAATTGCCCGTTGTGTGTGATTGGGTGTGTGAGCCCTGCGATGGATTGGCACCCTGTCCAGGATGTACCCCGCCTAGTGCCCGAAGTCTCCTGGGATAGGCTCCAGGTCTCCCGCGACCCTGAACACAGGATTAAGCGGTATAGAAAATGAATGAATGAATGAAAAATTGGTAACATTGGTAATATTTCTGGGTGGCTGGAGCGGATTATCTGCGGTTGCACTGTTTCCTATGCGGAACTGCGTCTCAGAATACGAAATTCAGCCTTAAGGACTTGCCTCCGGAAAGTTCATATGCCGAGGAACTGCTGTACCATGAAGGAAGGAAGAGGGGACGGCTTGTGAAAATTCACACCACTAATTACAGTCCAGAGCCTTTAAAACTTCCTGTAGATGGACAACAGACACAGAAAATAACCACTAAAAGCACTAAACTACACTAAGCTTTTTTGTCCTGAAGCTACTCTGCCACTAGGCCAAGAACAATAATCCTTTACAAGTGTATTAGATCAACCCTTCTTTATAGCAACATATCATTTGACAGATGATTTACTTTATTTCTTTTTCTAAGGGTTGCCACATTCTCAAAAATAGTAGCTAAAATCCAATAAATTCTAGATTCCACATGAGCAATAGTGAGGTCAGGGTCCGATATAGAGTGTGGTCAGCATTCCAGTTCATCCTAAGTGTGTTTCATGGGGCTGAGGGCACATCTCGGGTCACTCGAGGTCCCTAAATACCAACCTTGTGTTCATAAAGAGAAATTGTTCATTGAGATGCTACAGCTTACGACAGGTACTGGCAAAACCCGAGTTTCTCACATTCGCTCATTACTTGGACAAACATCCATGACATCGTGCTTTCGTGTGAACGGAGCATGGAGAAGGGGATGAAAAAAAAAGAAGAAGAATTTATTGAGGTCTGAAAAGGTCACAAGTAGTAGGATATCGAGAGCAGAAGAGGAACAGGAAACAAATTGGAAAACAGGACATGGAAAGGTCTCGGTAGAGCAATATGACAGGTATGAGGAGTGAGGAACACCACAAGCGTTCGAAGATAATTTAATACAATATACAGAATGTAACCACAAACCAAGTATTATTATTTTTTTGCTCTTGGACTCTTGGTCCTAGTTTTCTTTGATGTGACTGTAATTGGCTATAAATCATGTATACAGTATATGATTTATATATATATATTATAGAGGACGATGTACAGTACTGTACGTATGTGATCCGTTGCTGGTTACCTAGCATAGAGACATAAGAACACAAACACACACAGAGAAAGAGAAAGAAAGAGAGAGAGGGAGAGAGAGAGAGGTAGTCTCAGTGTTCTTCATTTTTATCATTGCACACAGAGAAACTCGATCTCATGGGTCGTTTTGAATACGGTTCAATATGTACGACATCTCCTACGTGATAAAACTGCAGAATCTTTTCATTTTTCATCTCACTGAGCCACCAAATATAAAACTTACATAAAAGCTTCAGATTTCCCATTCCCATTTATTTAGCCTATCAAGAAAAATTATCAAGAGTTTCATGGGTGAAATAAGGTGTGAGATATTAAAAAAAATGACTCTCACTATCAGTACAGAAGGAAACTTTGTACAACAACTTTTTTTAAACAAACTTTTTACTTTTATTGAATTCTGAATTTGGGTGACTTTTCTAAACAGCTCAGATATTAAGTACACGGGTCAACCCTATACTGTAGCTGTCCTCCAGGTTGTCAAATTTCCAAATGTTCCTGAATATTAATCTCATTATTAATGGAAAATGCCAATCTAAACTGGGTCACCGTATAGACCAATTACAAAAAGACCTACCCGGGCAAACTGTACTGTACCTCAATGTCCTTTATTATGTTTTAATATCAAAAAATTACAACACTGAATAACCAATGCTCGGTTCAAAGGGAAGCCAGTGTGGCTCTGGTCACCTTGTCCGACTGGCACAACTGAATAATTTACATCACCCTGAATTCTTCAAAAATTTATTTTCTTCTGTACTTTACATGACGTGCAATAAAAAAGTTAAAAACCACAGACTGTACATGTACATCACGCTGTATATCATGTGTGTCATATAAAAAAAAAACTGACACTTTTTGGAGATAATGCATTGTGAGGTTTTTAATGTCTTAAAAAAAATTTTTTTCAGTACATGAATAGACCATAAAGATGGACCAAGCTGCATATCAGGAACCCAGGAACCCTTACTGTACATCGGATAGTTATAAAGTACGTGTAGCAACATTGTGATGATGACTTTGGTAAAGTGATGCGTTCGGGTTCTTGTTGCTCGACCTCAGCATCATTGGTCCCTTAAGTTTCCTTATAAGAATTAGAATTTCGATTGGACATTGAGACTGAAACAGAGCATGTACTGTATCTCATGTCACATGTCTTAATGTTGTAATGTTTGCTCTCTTTCATTTTCTTACAAAAATATTACTGTATTCATTTTAATATTACTGTAGGTTCATCGCATCTCCCCCATGTGCAGCACTACTGTAATATCGCGTCCACACAACCACATCACCTCTAGTGGGGACTTTTTTTTTCCTCTTTATTGTAAATCCTTTTGGCTGCTTTCCAATTTAACATGATGGCAAATCGCTGTTTGGGAATTTTTAGTGGCCGATTGAACCCACACCTGATGGAGAAACACTAACATGGTCCTAAATATTATGGGTTTAAAGTGTGAGATGATGTCTTGTTAGTTTCCCATGAATAAAATGATTTAAAATGTAATGGGGAACCTATTGTAAAGCCATGTTTCAGCTTTCCAACAGGTCTCCAGTTTATGTAAACACACAAAGAAATCAGTGAGTGGGGACCTTCATCTGTTGTATCTTTGTATTGACTGGGCCTTAAACAACCCGATCAGATTTTCCCCCCATTGTGACATCATACTGTATACTAAGAGACTACAGTAAATAAGGCAGGAGGGTAACAGCTTACCACTGAAGACTAACCTGGAGATTTTTAGAGCTTATAAGATGGGCTAGGTTAGCAGTTTATGGTCAGCAGCTAACCATTACCATCTAACTTGTCCTTCTTTGGTTGAAGGAATGCATTGCTTTTACATCGATAATTATTGCCTAAAATGGAAGGGAAATACTTTATAAGGTCCCAAACACGGTTCCTGCATTACGATTGGTTCCTCAAAGGGCCGTTCATTTAAAGCTGCATGCACTGAAATGACAAATGTGAAAAATTAAGGAAACAAAGAAAGATTGCAGGATCATTTGAGACCTCGAAGAATTATATTTCCTTGTTCTTAGAGCATTACAATATGGGACGCTTAAGAGCTCCCTGTGGGTTGTTCCCCCAAAGATCCACTGAAAACTTCATTGAAAAAATACATTGTGAACATTAAGTGTAATGTTGTGTACTACTGTATACTGTATGAATTTACATGGGGGGGGGGGGGGGGTTCCCAGGAAGCCCTGATTCTAGTAGGAACCTTTCTGTTCTTATATAGCTTTTATGTATTGTACATTTATTAAGATCCCGCAAGATGAATCAATAACACCTCAGGGTACAAAACTAAACCTTATTTTCTTTCCTTCCCCCTTGTCATTACTGTGCCAAGTGCAATATTTCATTCTCACCATATTAAATCAACATAAGGGGATCATTTTACGGGCAACATATAATTTGACAGAAAGTGATTTATTCTAAATTATCAGCTAAAATCAAACCAATAGCTGCAGGCCAGCCTTCATAATCTGGGATGGATTCTTAACTGGAGCTGCCAATAATGCTTTAATCATGCCTGCCTGATGACCAAAGTGGAAATAAATGAGGACATAATGACTGACATTACGAGGGAGTTGTGTAAAGCGACACATCCAGACACACACTACAGAGAGTAGAAGCAAGAACTTGGATGGATTTTCGCCAAAACTCGTCTCCTGAAGGGCTGCGGTTTGGTGATTTTTCTTCTTAAAGGCGTCTCATTGAACCGCTCAGTTAATTATCAGGTTTAGTGAGTCGGCTAGAAGAGGAACATCATTAACTTGTGAAGGAACTTGCAATTGTGCTCCCTAATCAATGTTTAAAAAAAATAAATTCCATATAAAATTAAAAAAATGTAGGAATTGTTTATAAAACTGCAAATAAAGAAAAGAATGTAGGGGAAAAATTCTCGCGATAACGGAGAGCAATTTTATTTCTTAGCTGGCATTGAATTCTCAAATCTTATGGATCAGGTTATGTCGATTTGTTTTCTATAGCAGCACGTAGGACAATAATACAAAGTTTATACAGATCTGCTCTTTCTAATACACACAGTATAGGATGTATGTAATAAGCATTGGTGAAGGAGTCTCCAATGTCAGTACTTTTAGCATTCAGATGTAAAGCTGCACGTCTTGACATGAAACACTTCCCGTCCAATTTTGTCTTCAGATATTGTGATATTTCATGACAATAGTAGAAAGTAGAGGGAAAAATGTTGATCAGCCTCTGGCTCAGGGATCAAATCTACCAAGGAGTCATCGTTTTATTTATTTATTTTCATTTAGCCAGAAGCAATTATTGAGTATTTATGGTGGAAATGTTCTGACAGCTATCCCAAAAGTACATGTATGTTAAAGATTTAACTTCAGATTTAATTTTTAGTAGGGACAATTCTGAGATGGTTTGGCAAAAATACTAAAGCTCACGTGTCCATCTATTCATTGAAACGGTGCACTATTGTTTGCAATACTGCGTGTATTACATGCTCAAGCAGGATAAATCTTCAGGATCATCATTTTGAGGAGTGACCATAATGAACCTAATGGAATTCTTGTGAAACTTTTACTAATTTCAGCAACAGATCCATCATGTGGAGATGTACTGGATCGTGTGTGTTATTACATAATGGTTTGCTCAACTTAAACCAGTTTATCATTATAAAATGTACAATGGAAGCTGCAAATTTATAAAAGGGAGCTACATTTCCCGTCTATTAGGGCTGCAACAACTAATCGATAATTATCGATAATGAAATTTGTTGTCAACGAATGCCGTTATCGATTAGTTGGGCTGCTCATATTATTGAGGCGCGCGACCACAAGATGCACAAAGACACACAGATACACAGTCGCTCGCAATGGAGTTTACACAAGCATTTGCAGGAAAAAGCGCGCGCCCCAAGTCCTCCAAGGTATGAGAGCAGTTTACGTTAAACGCCTCTTATCGGGCATTAAAATCGAGCGTTTTTATGCCGTTCATAGCGTCCAGTGAGCGCGGATGACGTGCCGAGGGTTTTTACATATAAGTCAGCGAGAGAGTTCACACGGGCTTTGGTGACGTGCGTTTGTCCGGCTGCGCGTTTATATGGTGTCAAAAAAAAAAAAACGTTACATGCAGCTTTTTCATGACGTTCAAATCCCAACGAACGCAAGGAAAACACTTCTAGTGCATTTTCTTCACGTTCACTTTACACTTCGGAGGACCGGATATATCCCATAATCCTACATGCTATACAGAGGGAAATGCGGAAAAAGGGGAAAAATAAAGAGAGTGAACTCAGTAGCGGCGATTTATTTTCTCTCCCTACGTCGCCGTATTGCGAGAATGTCTAGTATAGCAAAATGGTCTATACTGTATATCTATTTATTTTATTATTCATTCATTCATTCATTCATCTTCTATACCGCTTTATCCTTATATACAGGGTCGCGGGGGGCCTGGAGCCTATCCCAGGAGGCTTAGGGCACAAGGCGGGGTACACCCTGGACAGCGTGCCAATTCATCGCAGGGCGCACACACACACACACATACGCACATTCACACACTATGGTCAATTTTAGGAACGCCAATTAGCCTAATCTGCATGTCTTTGGACTGTGGGAGGAAACCGGAGTACCCGGAGGAAACCCACCAAGCACGGGGAGAACATGCAAACTCCATGCACATACAGAGACGGGAATCGAGCCTGGCCGGGGAATCGAACCCAGACCCTGGAGGTGCAAGGCGACAGTGCTAACCACTACACCACCGCGCCGCCTTATTTTATTATTATTATTTTCTTGAGACAACAAAAAAAAAAAGGATAAAATACACAAGAGGATCGAAAGTATGTATAAACCGTGAAAAGGATGTAGCAAGAGACACTTTAATTAAAAATAATATCATAATAATCTAGAAGTCTATTATTCTTCTTATTAAGTTGAATTAATTTAAGAGAATTAAAAAAAAATGAGGTCATTAAGAACTGAATGTGCATTTTTTAAAACTATATATACACTGTATACACACACACACACACACACACACACACTGTCAACTTGCCATCTGCAATTATTGTTAAAAACAAAAATGTTGATTTACATAAAATAAGGTTTAATGTCAAAATAAAAGATAAGTAAACTCTATGTGGTTATTGCATTTTTTAAAGTTTACTTTTATACATAAATAATACCCTGATTTATTGTTTTATATAGTTAAGCAAAACACCATATTAAAGCGTTTAGTTTTTATCCGATTAATCGAAAAAATAATCGGCCAACTAATCGATTATCAAAATAATCGTTAGTTGCAGCCCTACCGTCTATGTATTTTACACCTTTTTAACCCTTAAGTTTTAAACCTTAATCAGGTGAATAACCACATTGAGTAACTTACAAATACCACTATTAATAATTTTGCACATTTTTAGGTTTAAATAAATGTGATTTTTTAAATTGTTATTCGCGTTGATTTGCAACATAAAAATGACAAAAAATATTTTGAAAAAGAAATCACTAAATAATAAACCAAAAAAAAAAGGGCTTGGAAATTATTATTATTATTATTTTTTGAGTGCCTTTTAACTTTTATATCAGTGAACATTGAGGAGGTCATTATGAATAAAACTGTTAAATCAGTTGCCACTGAAAACCCTTTCATTTATTTAATTCAGTTTTGCTAAATGTAATCATTGGTACCGTAAGTCTGCCAAGTGAGTATTTCCCGAACGATAGTGGGTTAAAAAGGGGGTTTTGTTTCCCAACCATTTCCTTTTTCTGTAATCTGATTGGCTAGGAAAATGCACTTGAACAAAGGGGTTTTCAGGGGCAGTTCATTTGAAAGCTACAGACACTGAAACAGCGCGGGTTAAAATGAATGAAACAGAAGGAATTTCAGGGATGGCAGCAGTAACTCCTATTGCTGGTTATTTTTCTATTACAGGACTTTAACATTTACATTTAGGCATTTGGCAGACGCTCTTATCCAGAGCGACTTACATTTTTATCTCATTACACAACTGAGCAGTTGAGGGTTAAGGGCCTTGCTCAAGGGCCCAACAGTGGCAACTTGGTGGTTGTGGGGTTTGAACCTGGGATCTTCCGAACCGTAGTCCAATGCCTTAACCACTGAGCTACCCCTGACCCCATCTACCCAGCTTTCATTTATAGAAATGATCCACTAGTTTAACCCCATTGGACTGTCGCAGTACTGTATCAAATATACAAAAACTCAATGGAACTATGCAAATATATTTCTCAAACGTCCTGCATTGCCTGCCAGACATGCCCTTCTCAATAAGACACATTAGTACAAGCTCTCAGTGTGCACTGGACTGGGGACATGTTGTCTAAATACAAAGAAACCTAACGTAGCATTAGCACAGTGCTCCCTATAGAACCCTGGCAGGTTCTATTGCCCTCTGCAAAGCTAATTAAATCTATTAAAAGAGCTGAGTGCTGCTAAACAAGCCTTCGCTAAAGTCCTATTCACGTTGTATCAGAAATACCTGTGTTGTTTTTCATTTAGACAAGCTCGAGACTCCGACTGAGCTGTAATCTGGTTATGAAATACTCCTTTATGTGTTGGCAAGAAATGCTGACTGCCTGTCGACGGCCTGTTAGAACAGATGCCTGGTTCAGAACTGCGGTTCCCTGCCGAGGCTGCTTTAGTCAGGGATTGCATGGGTCAGAATTTTTTCTTCCCCCTTTCCAACTCTTATTAATGTGTCTCTCATTAAATAATCAGCTAGAGAATCTAGCCTGTACTGTAGTTTCATCATCTTTGGAAAATAACGGGAATCTTTAAATGCAAGAGTAAATCTGCAGAAGTAATGACTGGGATTATAAGTGAGTCATGAAAACCAGCCTACACACACTGTATTGTCTCCGTTTTCAGAAATAGACCAAAGAAGTGCATTTCCAAGCTGGACAACTGGGAAGCCACAAAGCTGTTCATCTTGATGTATTTTAAGATCTAGATGTTCAGGTTCTACACCATGGCACACTGGGGCCCAGAAATGGTTGCTGAGATAAACATGGCATGGACGCAGTCATTTTTCTTTCTTTATTTATCGATTGATTGACACAGGTTTCACACCAGGCATCCTTCCGGTTTCTTTTTTCCCCCTTTTCTTTAATCTGGGTTTGTGACAGGAACTTGTTAGGTTGCAGGGCATTGGCTGGTCCTTTTGCATGCCAGGTAAGAAGATTATAGTACCAGGCTTATTATATATTAGAAAAAATAAATACAAATTCATCTTCATTTTTAGATCTCTTTCAATTCTTTAATTAGTCTTTAATGTGACTCAGAAGAACGAGTAGTCTCGGAGACTGATTTATTAATTTTCTACTGGGCGTGCATGTTCTTTTGTCACATGACTCTCATAGACGCAATAGATTTAAAAGAATGAACGACTTGGACCAGAAGATATGAGAGGTGAGCTACTTATTCTGTTTATCATAATACGTCCTTAGCTGCATCATAATATTTTCAGTACTGGAACTATAGACAAAATTTGTATACTGTATGTAGATGTGTTGGTGGTGTGTTTATTGAAAATGTAACATTTTATTTTATTTCTGATCAAAGGAACGAAATGAACTAAATGACTCGAAAAAGTCAACAGAAAAGATTCGTTCATTTTGTTTTGTCTAAATTGCTATTGCGCTTTTATTTTTCGATGATGCGATTTTGCTGTAGGTATTGTTGACCTTTTTCCAGACTTGCTTTTGTGCTTTCTGATTTAATGTCATGTTTTGTTTCGTTTTTCTCCCCAATGCGTTTTCATTCATTGCCTCAGCTTCCCACTTTTTCGTTTTTGGTTTGTTGGGGTATTTTGTACTTACAAACCACCATAAAATAACCATCCACAGCACCAGGAATGGTGGTTTAAAAGCACACCTGGATGTGGTCCGACACATCCCGAGAAGATTGAAAAGCAGAATCCTGCTTCGAGCAGAACCAAAACCTTAACCTTATAATTTCTTGAATTGCATGTACACCCAAACACACAACCAACCGACCGACACACAGCCACAAAACAGGTTATTTCTATGCCTTTAATAACTGCACCTTCAGCCTGGCCTCATATATGATTTATTTATTTTTTTTGCTCTTGGTGCCAGACTTGCCCTGCAATTGCCGATTTTCTTTCTGACCCATGAGAAATAACAAAACCAAACAGAGTTATAGCTCTCCCGCTCTACCTGTAGGGCCGCAGAGGACATCGGACAAAGCCTGCACCTAGTGCACTTTGTGTCTTAATGAATATGATTATGCAGGCGCATGGACCTTCTCTTCTATCCGTGTCCTCACTGATGGCTGAGCTTTATGTCTGTGGACCGTTGAGCAAATCCAAGTGAAGTATCCATTTTCATATCCACTCACACGCACTACACTTTTATGGCCTGTTTGTGGGTTTAGATATTCTGCAGAGGGAGTGAATCAGCGCAAGTGGCCCAGCCGCTCAAGCCTACTTATTCCATCTGAAGCACCTGTGTCTCTGACCCTGGCACACGCACACGAGTGTTGTAATTGGAACACCCCTACAGGGTTAAGAGCAACATAAGAGGCCTCGTTGTCATAATGCTTTCATTTAGCCACACAGGAGCGCAATAGAAATGAAAGAACCCCTACTTTCAGGTGCAGCGTATGCAAACTGGGTAAGTGGAGTTTGTATTCACTTTTGTCAAGATGGCGATCTACACACTCATCATCGAAATGAAGCTCTTCAGATTACATTCTTGTAAGTTTGAGAGACAACACCAATATGTCTTGGCATTTTATGTGTGTGTGTGTGCAAATCCACATACTGTAGAGAGACGAGGGTGGAGACAGGATTGCTATGATTTTCATGACAAGTTATTAGGTGTGACATTTAGTAGTTAAAAATATAACATGTTCCATACAGCTTTAGGACTTTAAGCGAGCAACAAGCTCGTCATTCACCATCACCTCTCCCGAAACCAAGAGAAGGACCAAAAGCAAAGCTGAACATCACCAACAAAAAGGCACTGTTTCCATGGTAATCACAAGGTGAACCAGGGGCGCGGAATTTCCATCTATGCCTTTCACTGACTACCGCGTTGTAGCCAATTACGGGGTGTAGTTACTGAAAGAAATGCTAATTACGCCATTAGCAACTTCCTGCAGTGGTGGGCCTAGCCAAGAAAAAAAAAACATGGAAATGAACACTTGCCTAATTATAAACCATAACGATACACATCAGGTTTTGTGTACTCTATTTCTTCCCATTCGTTTTTTAAAACTACTTTTTGACTGCTGGTGGAATCAACTGAATTCAGACAGCATTCAGACATGTATTATTTCCAAATGCCTACAGCAGAATTTCCTGTGGTACACGGCACACACCCTAAGGACTCGTTGGTACATTGAATCATAGCCATGGCGATACTCGATATAACTGCACTCCACCTCGTGTCATGTTGTTTAATTAGGAATGGATGGGCAATACCATTTAGCTCAAGGGAAATGTGTGCTCAGTAAACGTGTGCCTGAATTGATCTAGGGCGTTATGGGTATTTTTGGACAGCTAAGGGATTTTATTAGTATCCTACCTATTGTATTGTGACGAAATACGGAAGGGACAAATGCAAAAATGTACAATAGGATGGCAGATAGTGAGAACACAGCGAATTGATAGTCAAAAACATCCCTCCAAATTTCTTTTTCCTGGTGGTTAAAGATAATAAAACAGTCCAAGAGAAAGACGGGCATTAGTCTTCCCTTCCATTTGAATATCACGGGCTATTTCCTTTTAAGAATTCATGACATATCAACCCAATTCAGTCAATTTCATCTCTATAAAATGTGCATACAGTATGTTTAAGCAGGGGGTGAATAGTTAATGTAAATGAGTTGATGGAAGCATGGTAAGAAGGAGTCGGTATAATCTTGGTGCCATTTCCTTTTTCTTCAATTCTTCATTCAAACTCACTTATGAAATGGAAAAGTCATTATCATGGGCCGTTCTTTCCATCATCCTCTTACTAACAGCTTGAAAACCATGTTGTCATCGTGTGAAAGAGGGTCGATTGCTTACGGAAATAACCGTGTCATAATTTTAGCCAAAATTTAAAGAGGGAACACATCAGTGGAAAAGCAGGGGAATAAAAACTCTAATAACTTTTCATGTATTTATAGTTAAATTTATCATAACATTTTCCCCCCCATTTTTCTCTACAGTTTAGCTGTAACCAATTCTCAAACGTCATCGTTAGGTCACTCTCCCATCAAGGCAACAACTACCAGTATGGCAGGGCAAATACCGTCGCACGCTTTTCCCAAGGTTTCTGTCTATAGACTTGTCAAACTGCTGCTCAGTCAACGTTGGAGTGGCAGTGCCATCCACTCAGAGGAAACCGCTATCCGCCAATTCGACTTGCGCGAGCTCACAGATGCCCATGTTTGGTTAGTGTCACTGTGATTAATGTAAGAGTCTCAAACTCACAATCTCCAGTGGAGACCTGACAGTGGTGAGGGAACACTTTACTGTCACTCTGGCACAAATACAGTTTCTTCGGTACTCCATGCGAGTTGTTGCTTCACCCCTTTGTTGTGGTACTAAAACTTGGGTAAACCTGATGGAGGCCAGGGCTCAGGTCTCTGGAAAGCCTACCTGCGGCACTCACCAGAAGTCTGTGTGTGTGTGTGCGCGTGTGTGTAGGGATAGTGCTCTGGCAGGGACGTTTGATTAGAGCAAAAGGAGCTCCTGTCTGCTTGGCACCAGGGTGCCATTAATCTCCCGCTGCCGCATGTTTTAGAGATGAGCAAGTCAGTGCCAATGACCCACACTCGATACAGAAAAGACGAGACTCCCTGCCCAGTTTCTTTCTCGACAGATATTGAAACTTCAGTCAGCACAACGTTAGAAGCTAATATGATCTTACACTGAAATCTCACTTGAAGGTTCTTAAACATCTTCAACTTTAAAGCGCAAAAGTGCAAAATTAAAGCTAAGATGGTTTAAACTACAATCATGTGACATCCTTAAATCTGATTGGTCAGAAGGTGTTTATTTTTTTTAGGTAACAGAACATTTGATAATATACAATAAACTGTTTGATGACGATATGGATCTGATGTAATATGAAATCTGAGCAAACAAAAAAATAGTAATGTTGACTTTCAATTTATACAGTGGTGTGAAAAACTATTTGCCCCCTCCTGATTTCTTATTCTTTTGCATGTTTGTCACACAAAATGTTTCTGATCATCAAACACATTTAACTATTAGTCAAAGATAACTCAAGTAAACACAAAATGCAGTTTTTAAATGAGGGGTTTTATTATTTAGGGAGGAAAAAAAATCCAAACCTACATGGCCCTGTGTGAAAAAGTAATTGCCCCCTGAACCTAATAACTGGTTGGGCCACCCTTAGCAGCAATAACTGCAATCAAGCGTTTGCGATAACTTGCAACGAGTCTTTTACAGCGCTCTGGAGGAATTTTGGCCCACTCATCTTTGCAGAATTGTTGTAATTCAGCTTTATTTGAGGGTTTTCTAGCATGAACCGCCTTTTTAAGGTCATGCCACAAGATCTCAATAGGATTCAGATCAGGACTTTGACTAGGCCACTCCAAAGTCTTCATTTTGCTTTTCTTCAGCCATTCAGAGGTGGATTTGTTGGTGTGTTTTGGGTCATTGTCCTGCTGCAGCACCCAAGATCGCTTCAGCTTGAGTTGATGAACAGACAGCCGGACATTCTCCTTCAGGATTTTTTGGTAGACAGTAGAATTCATGGTTCCATCTATCACAGCAAGCCTTCCAGGTCCTGAAGCAGCAAAACAACCCCAGACCATCACACTACCACCACCATATTTTACTGTTGGTATGATGTTCTTTTTCTGAAATGCTGTGTTTCTTTTACGTCAGATGTAACGGGACACGCACCTTCCAAAAAGTTCAACTTTTGTCTCGTCGGTCCACAAGGTATTTTCCCAAAAGTCTTGGCAATCATTGAGATGTTTTTTAGCAAAATTGAGACGAGCCTCAATGTTCTTTTTGCTTAAAAGTGGTTTGCGCCTTGGAAATCTGCCATGCAGGCCGTTTTTGCCCAGTCTCTTTCTTATGGTGGAGTCATGAACACTGACCTTAATTGAGGCAAGTGAGGCCTGCAGTTCTTTAGATGTTGTCCTGGGGTCTTTTGTGGCCTCTCGGATGAGTTGTCTCTGCGCTCTTGGGGTAATTTTGGTCGGCCGGCCACTCCTGGGAAGGTTCACCACTGTTCCATGTTTTTGCCATTTGTGGATAATGGCTCTCATGGTGGTTCGCTGGAGTCCCAAAGCTTTAGAAATGGCTTTATAACCTTTACCAGACTGATAGATCTCAATTACTTTTGTTCTCATTTGTTCCTGAATTTCTTTGGATCTTGGCATGATGTCTAGCTTTTGAGGTGCTTTTGGTCTACTTCTCTGTGTCAGGTAGCTCCTATTTAAGCGGTTTCTTGATTGAAACAGGTGTGGCAGTAATCAGGCCTGGGGGTGACTACAGAAATTGGACTCAGGTCTGATAAACCACAGTTGTTATTTTTTAACAAGGGGAGCAATCACTTTTTCACACAGGGCCATGTAGATTCAAAGTTTTTTTTCTCCCTTAATAACGTAAAACTTCATTTAAAAACTGCATTTGTGTTCAATTATGTTAACTTTGACTAATAGTTAACGGTTTTTGATGAGCAGAAACATTTAAGTGTGACAAACATGCAAAAGAATAAGAAATCAGGAAGGGGGCAAATAGTTTTTCACACCACTGTATATTCTTTTGTTGAAGGTATCGAATCCTGTTAAAATGTGCTGCAACAGGCAACTCATTAACAACAAATCAAGGTGATGGTGTTAAGTTCATGTCACTACTTTAAACTATGGCTTTTCAATAGCTCGATTCGGACCGGACGAGGTTTACAGGGGGTCGTTAGAGAAATGTCTGTTTCACAGACGTACTTTGTGATTTTAATCCTGTCCGAATCTGCCATGTCGGTCTTTCTCTCACACGACCTCTGTAAAAATGCCAGAGCAAATTACCTACTGTTTTTCATCAAACTCGGCGGTCCTCTGAGAAATATAATCCCGTCCGAATGCGAACGTCTGTCATTGGCGAATTTTTTTTCTTCCTCCATACAGATCTTCTCTAGATCCGTCAGGTTTCAGGGCTGTTGCTGAGCAACACAGAGTTTCAGCTCCCTCCAAAGATTTTCTATTGGATTTAGGTCTGGAGACTGACTAGTCGACTCCAGAACCTTGATATGCTTGTTACGGAGCCACTCCATGGTTTTCCTGGCTGTGTGCTTTGGGTCATTGTCATGTTGGAAGACCCAGCCACGACCCATCTTTAATGCTCTGAATGAGGGAAGGAGGATTTTGTCCAATATGTCACAATACATGGCCCCGTTCATCCTCTCCTTAATACAGTGCAGTCGTCCTGTCCCCTGTGCAGAAAAACACCCCCAGAGCATGATGCTTCCAGCCCCATGCTTCACTGTAGGTATGATATTATTGGGATGATACTCATCATTCTTCTTCCTTCAAACACGGTGAATGGTGTTAAGACCAAAAAGTTCTAATTTGGTCTCATCTGACCAGAGGACTTTCTTCCATGACTCCTCTGGATCATCCAGATGGTCCCTGGCAAACTTCAGATGGGCCCTGGACATGGGCTGACTTGAGCAGGGGAAACTTCCGTGCGATGCAAGATTTTAAACCATGACGTCTTAGTGTATTACTGATAGTAGACTTAGAAACGATGGTCCCAGCTCTCTTCACGGCATTGACCAGCTCCTCCCATGTAGTTCTGGGCTGATTCCTTCACCATTCTTAGCATCATTGATACACCACGAGGAGAGATCTTTCATGGGGCCCCAGTCCGAAGGACATTGACAGTCATTCATTAGCCTCTTCTATTTTTTGACAATTGCTCCAACAGTTGTTCTTTTTTCACCAAGCTGCTTGGCAATTGCCCCATAGCGCTTTCCAGCTTTGTGAAGGTCTACAATTTTGTCTCGTGTCTTTTGACAGCTCTTTGGTTTTGCCCATGTTTGCCCAAATGCAACCCAATTCCGACGTTTTGCTCATATGTGACACATATCGGATATGTTCTATGTCCGTGTAAACAGGGAAAAAAAACGCATGCATTCCGATATTTCGAGATCGGTTTCAGGCCTCCTTCATATGTGGAAATTAATCAGATATAAATCGGATTTCCTGAGTCGTTGTGTTCTGTACATCATTAAAACTGCGACTTCTTCGCGGTTTAATAACGTAATGTTATTCTCCGGTTGAAGCGCATGTGGAATTATAACATCGCACACACACACCGACACACACACACACACCGCCTTGTGTTAATGCTTATTTTGGCTAAATAACATTAAGAAATCAGTATTTGGTGAATGAAGCATATGCGCAGGCTGAAATTATGGCGTTTTTTTCGCCTCATCCGTTTTAAAACCATGGTGACGTTTTTTGCTAACTTAGCATATATCGCAGAGTTAGCATTAAGCATATTTCACCTTTGTATATCTTGGCTAGTGTGTAGCGCAATAACCTCCCTTTAAAGTATGCGTGATGTTTCAGATGGCAAGTGTAAACACGTGTATCGGATATAAGTCATAGTTGAAAGAACATGTAAACATACGGTCAAAAAAATCAGATATAGGCAACAAATCACAATTGGGCATCGAGACTTGCAGTGTAAACGAGGCTTTAGACTTCGGCTGATTGTGAGGTGCACAGGTGTCTTTATGACAGCTAATGACCTGGAACAGGTGCTACTTTATTTATTTATTTTCTAAAGAATTTTCTTTAATTTTTGTGAAGTTGCGTTGAGACAATGACCATTGTTAAAAGCGTTATATAAATAAAACTGAAGTGAATTGAATACTAATGTAGAATCATGAGCAGAGTGTATCTGGACTATTTAAAAGCAAAATAACAAAATCATACAATGTGATTTCCGGATTTCCAAAATCACAGGGTGATCAAATACTTATTGATCTCACTGTATATATATATATATATATATATATATATATATATTTACATACTCAGGTAAATGTATCGAAGTAACTTGTTACTACCCACCTCTGGTTTAATTTCTCTAGTACTGGATTAAATGTAATATATAATATTATAATTATTTATAACTGAAGACTATTCAATAGCAAAAAACTTTCACAAAGCACTGAAAAAAATGGAGTGACACTATAGAGCCTTACAAGACATTGATACATTTTTATAAATATATAAAAATCTGGTTTAAAAAAGTTGAATGTGAATCAAATGTCTTCATTCTAACCCCTCTCTCCCATACTGTAATGGTGAAAATTGTTATGAACTCTATGACCATTTTTCCATTACCTCGACTTTTATTCAGTGCCTTCTGGGTTGATATTAATTACACCTACAAGCTTGCCAAAATCTAGATCTAGTCTCTTAATCAAAGATGTCTCTCTCACTTCTTTGTGCTCACTGGAGTTTGAACTACTGTAGTTCAAACGTCAGTTATTAGAACATCTCTCATTCCTCCTCTAAGGGAACAGAGAGCCGTGGAAATGTGCCATGACGAAAAGAGAGAGAACGTTCAGACCTAAAACTGTTCCAATTGATTTTCTCACCTGCTGCTCAATCCCAAGTTTGTCCCCCATCCAACTTCCCCCGCCCAACATATACTCAAATCGGGCCTGGTGATGAACAAAATATATGTTTACTTTACCCTCAATGCATTGATCGTGAAACTTAGGAGAGTTCCTGGGATTTTATTGTTGGACAATATTGTCAAATTTAAAGTGTGTATCAAATAAAACCACAAAAATGACATTAAATGCAATGACACTGCTAGGAAATGAAGAATTAAGGCCCTGACATTTGTTTATTTTAATTATTAAGATTATTGTTAGTAAATTATTAAAATACTGTGATAACTGTTACACTACTACTGTAAATGTGGTTACTTATTGATCGTATATATATATATACACAGTATATAATTACTGTATGATAAGCATATAGCCCTCAACATTTGTAAAAGGGCCCTTTAGTAAAAATGACAGAATAACATTGTTTGGGAATTGTGGATATACTGCACACACTCCATCAGGTACTGACGTTAGAAAATATGTTTTTTCAGTGTGAATTGCACACTAGTGTGTAATATTCAGTAATTAGCATAAAATGTCTGGCATCCTATTTAAAATGGCCAACACTATTAAAACGACAAACTTTCTGCATAAAATAACTGGCTTTTCATTTAAACTGACTGATATTTTAATTAAATTGGCTGATTATGTACTTAAAAAGGCAGCTATTCAAACTAAAAAGGCGGATATTCTAATTAAAATGGCTGATATTATAGTTAAGATAGCTTGTATTCTACTTAAAATAGCTCTTATTATATTGAAAATGGCTGATATTCTACTTAAAATGGTTGGCTCTTTTCTTAAAATGGATGACATCTTACTTAAAATGGTTGGCATTCTACCTAAATTCGCTAACAATCAACTAAAATGGCTGACTATTTCAAACTACGCAACCACACTAACGTGGCAGCCCCATTCTTGGTCATGTTATAATTCAAGCAAACAAAGAAACAGATAAAAAAAAAAAAAAAAGCCCGCCTCTGGCAAACTTAAAGACGAACCAGAAAACAGAGTAACGAAGCCTTTTTATTCTTGCAGGCTTTAGGATCAGTCCTCATGGGAGTTTACTCATGCACACTAAATTAGATGAACGCACCCTGAAATCTGGGTCTAACTAAATAATGCATGTAATAATAGCAGATCTACTGTATAGCGCATATACGTACACACATTAGAACAGATATTTAACTAGAAACTACACTCCAGCTCAAATTGGATGAACTAGCACAACCGATGATGTACATTAGAATCTTGTGCTATATGCTAATTCTGCATTCCTACTTTTTCCCTACAGACACACACAAGCCTATTTCATATCCATGATTCATCTGCCGAGCGAGGATAATGTGAAGCGAGAATTCAGCCACGTGGCTCTGTGAATTGTGCCGGAGAGACGAGACACGGGAGTGCAAACTTGCTTGGGTGTGAGTGCTTTATAATTGCTTTTTTGTCATGGTTCCTGAGAACAGGCTCATGTAAACAAGTGGAATATAAATAAATTAGTGCAGGTTTTGCAGCTTTTTTTTTTAAACCGGTGACATGACTCGAACTTCAAACCAATCTCGAAACCTCAGAAGAGTTGCCTTTGAACATAACATGTTTGGGAATTAATTAAAGAACACACATATACATTATGAGATCAAAGGATATAATTAATTGTCAGAAACTGATGACACAAAACCGACAGTGATTTTGAATACCTGCAGTATGGATCCTTTAGTCAGTATCCTGCCTGCATCACTGAAGACTAACGGTACTGTAGGTACAGTACATGCATGCAGTAGCTCACTGTAATACATTATAATGCAGTGAATTATCTGATACTCATAAGGGTTTAGATTAAGATTCATTTATTTGTCTCATCTACTGTATGGCCCAGTGAAATGATTTCTTCTGATACCCCAAATACTGTAGGAAGCTGGGGACGGAGGACAGGAGAGCAGATTGCAACATTGGCAACTTGGTATTGCAAAGGCTTGAGCCCACAATCTTCTGGTCAGTAACCCAGAGCCTTAACTGTTTGGGCCACCACTGCCCCACTGTAATAAAACAGATAGTGATAGTGAAAGAAAATCGAGAATAGTGTTGAATACTCAAATTGATTTGTGAAAATGGTTCAAATCCTAGGTTTATACAAATCGACTTGTTTCTACCGTGACAATTTACAATATGTAGTATTTTATACACTGTATATAACTATATACGCTGTACACTGCTATAATTTGGGCACTGGTGGCTCAGTGGTGTTTCGCCTGCCATGTGGAAAGCCCGGGTTCGATTCCCAGCCAGCGCCCAAAACCCCCCAGTCACTGGATGCAGTGCCGGTCCCAAGCCCGGATAAAATGCGAGGGTTGCGTCAGGAAGGGCTTCCGGCGTAAAACCTGCGCCAAGTTGTAGTGCGGACTGGATATTCCGCTGTGGCGACCCCTTGTCGGAAGCAGCGAAAGTCCAACAGCACTGCTATAATTTTACATTTTCTTGAGCTTTAAGGACTCATGATGGATTTAAAATATATATATATATATATAATAATTCAAGATAGGAAATGCCTGTGGACTTGTTTCGTGGCTTTTCCATGACATTAAACATACTGCGACTACTGTACCAAAAGTAATTCAAAACCTACCTTTTTTTTTTAATTCTTTATTATTTGACATACAGTCTGTGGTGCAAATCGCACTTAATGGTAGAGTAACGTTTCCTCTTATACAAAGATACTTCTCTATATGGTCTCCGTCACCTTTTCCATCAATCTGTGCACAATGACTTTCTCAATTTCTGTAAACATTTTGTAGCGCCATGGGAGACCACTTTGTGACAAAGGTGAATTTCAAAGAGGATTCTAGAGTTGGGTTTAAGAGAGTGGTGGCTCGGGCGGCTAAGGCTCTAGGTTGTTGATTTGCGGATCCGAGGATGCCACACCCCATATTACCCAGCCACTGCATACAGTGCCGATCCCAAGCCTGGTTAGAAAAAGAAGAGAGGGGTGTCAGGAAGGGCTTCCTTCGTAAAACCTGTGCCAAGTGGTGTGTGGATTAGATGGTCCGCTGTGCCGACCCCTTGACAGGAGCAGCCGAAAGACAGACATACTAGAATTGGGTTCAACGATGGTGCAAATGCACCACTTGTGATGGAGACGAAGTTAAGTAGTACCTTTGCACCTGTTGGTAGAGTAACTCTTCCACTATGCAACTCAACATAGTCTCCATCACAAGTGAAAAATCGACCAACGCTTCATCACACCACCCAATGGTTGATCATTTTCCTCCATCACCACCTCACAACCCAGTGCCGTCTTATAAGGATAAGAATTTTTCATAACGCTAACCAGTGCCATCAGCGCAGGTTTATAAACGCCTGAATGAGCGACGGAAAAAAAAAAAAAAAAAAAACGCTGCCGGGTCAGCCGAGCTATTTAGCGCCACACCGCAGTCTCTGTCTTTAAATCATGTCACACACACACTGCCAAGAATAGAGAGAAAGATGGCAGCGAGCATCATTACCTGTGGGATTAATGTAGTGGAATATGTGCTGCCTGAGCCAAACACCAACCCAGAGCCAATGGACTGAGTATCTGTTTATGAACGTGTAAACATGGACTCTCGATCATACACAGTGTGTACTGTACAAGTGAAATATGTCACAATGTAATGCCTGTAATCAACAAACAAATAAATAATAATGGATGATATTCTTCCTTTTCTTTGTAATCAGGCTAGTGCGCAAATATAATAAAACACACAGATTCGAATCATCAATAAGATTAAGATTTTTACATGATTAATTTCTTACTACTTATGATTCATATTCTTTTGTGATTAATTTTTCTTGCATGATTCATTTACATGGTCCTTTTAATTTCATGTGGTTTATTGAATTAATTTCGTCAAATGATTTCATTTCATATGACGCATTTTTCACTTACGTTTTAAATGATTCATTTAACTACTCATGTGATTCATTACATGTCAAAATTGATTCATTTCCACGATTCATTTTTCACACATGATAAGTTTATATTCTCATGTGATTTGAGTCATTTATTGTCTCATTTAGTTTGTTTACTCTCATGTGATTTGACGTGATTTTTACACAATTAATTTATTTGCTCATGTGCTTCATTTATTTTCACATGTGATTTCCCCCCTCCCCTCCCCCCGCAGGTTATTTGTTTATTTTTATATAAATCCTTTGATGTCACGTGTAATAGACTTGTTTTCTTATGGACACTTGAATCATTTATTCACACACTCGTTTCAATTAATATTTTTTTATTGTAATAAATTGATTTTATTATGAAGTGTCAGCAGCCATGCTGAATTACCTGGTGGATAAAGTTATCAGATGGGACAGATGTGAGGGATGAGAGACTCTCAGCGCTGTCTCTCACACAGTGCTAATTTTAGCTTCTGCTGCAATGCAGGTGACACGCAGTACAGTCGCGGCGCACACACACACACAATTTATCTGTTTAAGATCCTGTCAATTAATTCTTTTCATCCATGCATCCATCTGTCTGTCTATCTGTCTATAAATTGTCTCTCAGGGTAGTATGACTGTCCATCCTTCCATCCATTATTAACCCATCTATCTTTTTGTATATTTTTCTTCATTTATCTATTCATCCATCCTTCATTGTCAATCCACATAGCATGTCCAATAGACCATCTGTCCATCCATCCATAGCAATCTATCTATTTATTCAGCCATCCATCTGTCCATATATTGTCCATCAGGAATGTGTCCAGTCCACCCATCTATCCATCAGTTCATCCATCCACCATCCAACATTCATCACTTCAACCATCCATCCATCCTTTTATCTATCTATCGATCCATTTATCTATCCATCCATTCATCACTTTATCCAACCACCACCCAACGTTCATCTCTTTATCCATCCATCCATTTATTTATCAATCACTATCTATCCATCCATCCATCCATCATCCATTCAACTATCTATCCCTTTATCCATCCCTTTATCTATTCAATTCAATTAAATTTTATTTGTATAGCGCTTTTAACAATTGACATTGTCTCAAAAAAGCTTTACACAATCAAAAGAATTATTTAAGTTTGTATGGAATGTGAATGTGTATGAATCAAAATGTTCAGATAGTCCCTGGTGAGCAAGCCCGAGGGCGACAGTGGCAAGGAAAAACTCCCTGAGATGGTAATAGGAAGAAACCTTGAGAGGAACCAGACTCAACAGGGAACCCATCCTCATCTGGGTGAAACAGATAGCAGGAAATGATCTGCATTCATACAGTGTGTTAGGTGGCAGGCAGGGAAGCTATAATAGTTGATGTTAATTGATGTTAAAATGGAGTCCAGGTAGTTATTGGAGACTCAGGTAGACTTGTAGAAAGTTCCAGTCCTGAACTATCTATCCATCCATCATCAATCCATCATACATCCAACTATCTATACCTTTATCTATCCATCCATCCATCATTTCATCCTTCCACCATTCACCACATTATTCAATCAAATTTTATTTGTATAGCACGTTTAACAATTGACAGTCACAAAGCAGCTTTACACAATCAAAACAATTATTTGAGTTTGTATGAGATGAACGTGTACGAATCAAAACCCATCTAAGACTTTATCCATCCATCCATCCTTTTATCCATCCATCCATCCATCCTTTTATCCATCCATCCATGTTCATCCATCACTTTATCCATAAATCCATCATCCTTCAATTTATCTATCCATCCCTTTGTCTATCCATCCATCTATTGCGTATCAGAAGAGTGTGAATGTCCAGTAGACCATCCACTCATCCATCTATATATTATACATTTCTTAATCTATTCATATATAACTGATACAATCCATCCATAAATCCATCCATCAATATATTGTGTGTTGCGGTAGCGTGAATGTACAGTTGACCATCTATCATCCATCTTTCTGTCTGTGTACCCTAAGACCTACTGAAACTGGAGTATAATTTGTTACCTTAGTGAGAGTTTTAAGGTCCTGTACCAGTGAGTGTGGACCAT
Organism: Channallabes apus; assembly: GCA_030522415.1. Lineage (NCBI taxonomy): Eukaryota > Metazoa > Chordata > Actinopteri > Siluriformes > Clariidae > Channallabes > Channallabes apus. The sequence goes on along the minus strand of CM060125.1, from coordinate 28,349,542 downwards.
CCTGTTGGTCAAAGCACTGCTCTTTCTCCTACACATCTCTTACCCGCCACCTGCTCACCCTGCGTGATGCGATTCCATCTCTCTGGCGGGTGGTTCTGAACAAAAGCGTCTGACAGATGAGTAAACAAATATTTACACACGTTATATACACGTGAGTGCACTGCCTGTGATGCATAATCTGTGTAACCTCACCACGTTTAGCTGTCATTACTGCTTAACAGGCCTCAGTTGCACCGCATTTCATCACTCAGAGCGTTGCTGCGGGATGAAAATGAGAGTCACGGTGAGTGAGTGTCGCACCCACAGGACAGCGCAGTATTCAAACCATCTGAATAAACACCTCAGATCTCACCGAGATTGTCATCCAGGGTTTTTCTTTTTTCCTTTCCTTCACGTCTGGGTACTCTGAATATCAAAGATTACGGCCCGCAAGACTGCAGTGATTGAAAACACGGCGGCTGTGCACACGTAGCTGCACAGAGATTTGATTTATGCCCCTCTCGTTATATATTCATGACCTTTTTCAGACTTCCATTAGAAAGGAATGATTTACCAGAGCTGTGATTGAAATCCATCCCAGATGTCTGATTTCTCTCACTTAGAACTACTTGAGAGCAAGAGTGTAAAGCATAGCATCATGATTTTCTTTTTAGCGTTTTTCCTAAGCATGTGGGATGTTTGGAATATAAACCATCAGTGGTGTCCTGATGATAATCTATCTTACATCGGTCAAAACTTTATTAGCATTTTTATCTGTTCATCTGGAAATGGGTGGAGTTAAAAATACACAACTTTACCCGTCACCAATCACAAGGCATATGCAGCCTTTTCCTCCAATTTATTTATTTATTTATTTTTTGTGATCTGCTGGAGAAGACTTTACACAGCAGTCCGACTCACTCATCAACAATACAAGACCGTGGTAGGAAATTAACATGCCTCTGGATAGAGATAAGTGTTGTGAAATTGCATATTGCTGAAATCAAATAAGGAAAAATTGGTTCATCGTAATTTTCTATTCTATTTATTTGTTTGTTTGTAAATTATTTACATATTTATGTATAATTTATTATACAGTATAATCTAGGATGCAAACACACACTGGGTGTAAGCTATATTTATGTACTTATTTTTATTAATTTATTTAAAAATGTATGTATTCACTTGCATCATTTACATTCAGGCATTTGGAATTGTTTATCATTACTACTTTTACTACATATTTTATAGATTTACATTAACACTTGGTGAATTTTATATACAAGTCACATTTCATGTAATATTTATTTGTTTATTTATTATAACTAAGGACGCAAATAAATTGTGCAGACAAAATGTGTATGTACTTATTTTTATTTACTTAGTTAATCATTTTGATTGATTGATTTCATACTATTTTAATCATATTATTATTATTACTACTACTATCACTACAACATTATACATTACTAATTAATACATTATCAATGCTGCTAATTGTATATTAATTACAATTAATGCTTGATATATTAAACTATATTTCATATATTTGTCTACAAAGGTTTATTTATTTATTTATGTATTTGTTTTTATTATTATTATTATTATTATTATTATTATTAGTAGTAGTAGTAGTAGTAGTAGTATTATTATCTCCAACACTTGATATACAGTGCAACCTCGGATTACGAGCATAATTCGTTCCAGAAGTGGGCTCGTATTCCAAAACACTCGTAAACCAAGTTTCATTTTCCCATAGGAAATAATGACAACTCAAATTATTCGTTCTACACTCCAGAACATGTGTGTTTGTGAACCTGAAAGAAGGGGGGCTGTAAAGCCGAGTGTGTGTGTGTGCGTGTGTGTGTGCGCACTCATTCACTTACACCAACACACAAACACACGCCTTTACATCCCCCCTCCTCTCAGGTTCCCAAACAAACACACACACTCTCTGCCTTACACAGACACACACACACACACACACACACACACACACACACACACACACACACACACACACACACACACACACACACACTCAGAAACACTGTATGCACTAAGACCCAGCAGGGGAGACGATAGGTCTCGGCTTTACAGCCCCATTCCTCTCAGGTTCCCAAACAAACACACAGGGTGTGTGTGTGTGTGTATTCACCCAGCAGAGGAGAGATTACCTACAATTCTGCACCACAAGAGACAGAAAAACCGTTGGCTCAGTTGTGATGACGTGACACTCTGCGTCAAAACAAGAAGCGCATGCGTGATACATGATACTCGGTGCTCGTAAACCAAGACAACGCTCGTTTTTCAAGTCAAAATTTATAAAAAATCTTTGTTCGTCTTGCAGAACGCTCAAACCGTGTTACTCGTAATCCAAGGTTCCACTGTATTAAAATTTTGGTTTAATTTGGATATTTTACTCCATATTTTATATGCATGGCTAGAGATCTAGCTCAATCCATCTTTCCATCCTTACTTTCCTCCATCCACCCATCCAACCTTCCTTCCACCCAATCACCTGTTCATCCATCCAGCCTTCCTTCCTTCCATTTACCCTTCCATCCTTTTATCTTTTTCTTTTAATCTCAAGACAAAATCATTTCCTGTGAAAGATGAGCACCGGCCGAAAGAAACCAATCTTAAGCCACAACATCTTTTCAAATGATCGCCCGCTTAAAAAAAACGTTGTGGGATAACCATGGTTTAATTTTCTCAGCCTTCACCTCGTTGTGAAAGGAACCACACAGAAATTGTTAGTTCATTATCGAACCATTATGAACTCATAGTCTTTGTCATGTACACGGCTGCACGGTGCAGGCAGGGCTGCTGATCTGAGCATCGCAAAAACATCTTTGTTATCTGGAGATAACAAGAAGTCATTATAGTGAGGTAAGAGGACTTTTGCAGAGAACTTACTGATACAGCACTTATTGTGTGCTTCTCTCTTGTTACTTTCTCTGAAAGTGAGGGGAGGGGGGGGGAGAAGGTGGGATGCGGGAGAAGAGGAGATTAAAGGAAAAAAGAGAAAGCAGTGTCAGCTTACAGCCACATTTATCACGTACATCATAGGGGTTTGGCAGCAGCTTACGTTCCACCATAAACATATAAATACAGTACGCGCGTGTGTATATATGGCATCATTTCAAGCAAGAAATGGATCTGATTGTGCCAACTTTCAAATCAATCTAAATACAGTGCCTGCTTTTTGCCAGTTGCCTTTCCGTTTAAATCATCTATTCACACACGATGCGAAAATCAGTGAGAAAGCCGGTGATGAGCATCATTACACACAGAGCTAATGTAGCAGAATGCCTACTAGGGCTCGGACTACTTCACTAAAGCTAACGCCAAACACACACCTCTTCCCAGATCACTTCATGATCCAGTCAGTCTGATCCTATGTGATAATCTCAAACAGGAAGTGCAAAAAGAGAGAGAAAGAGCCAGTTATTTTTAGATAATCCCAGTAAGAGGGTGAGGTTTCTGAAGGATGGACAGAATAGCAATTCTATAGTTTACATCAGTCTATATATCTTTAAGCCAAAGATGGTGTAATGACGATAAGTAATCAGGCTTCTGCATTAGCAAACCCATTGAGGATTCCTGTAATATGAACTTTATTAATAATCCTCTACAATATCTGCCATTTTCCATGCTGACTAGCGAATTAAGAATTTTCAAAGTAACGCATTAAGATTCCTGTCAGATTAGTGCATGTTAGATAGCTGGGAATAAAGTGGAGTTACTGTTAGTATTCTCAAGTTAATTACTTTTAAATGCAATATCCCAAAAATAAAAAAAGGATTTTATTACAATGCTTTTTCAGTAAAAACGAGACCAAAAGAAAGTTTTCAGCTTTCAAATTTCGGAAAAGCACTGACACCTACAGATCTGTGAATGAGTCTTTCTTTTTTAAATGTCAAATCAAAAAGTTAAAATTAAAAAGAGAGAATAGAACACTTGCATTCACAATATTTGTTTACGAAATGAAAATGGAAAAAACTTTCTGAATAAAATTTTTTTTGCACAAATTATAAACAAGCAAAGACTTTTGGTGTTATGCTGCTTGTATCCAATACAATAAATAAATAAATAAATGAGTCGGGTCCTATTTGAAATTTTGATCGTTTTGGTTTAGGAATCAATACTGGAATTTCTAGTAATTAATTATTTAATTAATATACTTGTTTTTATTTTCAAATTCAAATTTAATTTGTCACATACACAGTACGATATGCATTATATGAAATGCTTATATAATCACTTGTGACCTTAAAATCAAGATTAACAACAAGAAATAAATTATGGAATATAATGAGAAAAAAATAGAAGAGCAAAATATAAAATAAAAAAGCTATACTTAATATATATATATATATATATATATATATATATATATATATATATATATATATATTAAATAAGCATAGGAAACTATTGTGCAAATTGACAGAATTTAAATAGAATTGTCCAAGGAGTGTGCGAATATGCATGAATGTGAAGATGTAATGACCATGCTGGTTACATGCTAAAAAAAAAAAAAAAAAAAAAAAGGTGGATCAGGTGTGTGCGCTTACATCCTCAAAGAATATAAACAGATTACTACAGTTTTCCTGTGTGCAAAGTTCGCTGTGCAGCGTTTAATCAGTCAGGGGTATAACAGGACAACAAGAAACAGCAGAAGAAACTTTCTCAAAGTCTTAGATTAAGTTCAACTTCCTGTCTTTTCTGATAAATCCCACATTCTGCGTTATGATTGGTTACAAGAACCCAGTCTTATCTATGATTGGTTAGATGCTTTACTCCGTGTGAAATTTTCAGCTTATCTATGGCTTTTCATCAGGCAGATACCTAGTGAGTGAAAGTCTACAGTATATATACACAGTGGAGGAAATAAGTATTTGATCCTCTACAGATTTTCTAAATTTGTCCACTTACAAAGAAATGAAGGGTCAATAATTTTTATCATAGGTTTATGGTAAAGGATTGAGACAGAATATCAACCATATCAATCAATCAATTGAGAAAAAGCACATGATACAAATGTTACGAATTAAGTTGCATTTCAATGAACTGAAATAAGCATTTGATCCCCAAGCAAAACATGACTTAGTACTTGGTAGAGAAACCCTTCCTGGAAAGCACTGTGAGAAGACGTTTCTTCTTGTAGTTGTTTACCAGATTTGCACACATCTTGGGATGCATTTTGATCCACTATTCTTTACAGATTTTCTCTAAACGTTTAAGCTTTCTTGCCTGCTGTTACTGGATTAAGGTCTGAAGACTGGCTAGACCACTCCATGACCTTAATGTGCTTATTCTTGAGCCACTCATTAGTTGCCTTGGCAGTATGTTTGGGGTCATTTTCATGCAGGAAAACCCATCCACAACCCATCTCCAGGGGGGTGTTCTTCGTACGTCGCTTGAAACATCCGGGATGAATTGACACATCTAAGATGAGATCATCGTGCTAATTAAGACCTGGCTAAGTCGGTTCTTCGAGCACACCTGTTGTTGATGATTAGTATGGCCGGATTGAGTTGTCTAGGATTATTGCGCGTTTGTGCGTTGGTTTAAAAGGCGATATGCATCGACAGTAGAAACACTGATCACAAGCCCTTTGATTGGTTGACGAAATGACAAAAGAACAAGCTAAATTTTTTTGTAACACCTGTTACGCGCTGAAATGTCCCCCCCCCCCCCACGTGTTATGCACTGAAATGCTCCCCTGCCATGGATCCCCCCCCCCCACCACCACACACACATAATCGCTATCAAATATTATATTAGAACATAATATGTGCATATGGTTTACAAATTACATGAGAAAATAATATAAAATAAGAAATATGAAAATAAATATGTTGCATATGGAAAAATAGAAATATTTTTTTCAAAAACATGTATACTTTTATATTGTTTATTTTATAATAAAATTTGTTTTGTCCAATTTTTCATTATTAAAAAATATTTGTAATATATATATATATAAATATTTATTTGCATATTCATGACGAACCCCTGAAAAATAAATGTGTTACAAAATAAACATTATACAAGAATTTTAATTAATGGTCTTGAGGGCTGTCTCGTGCCTAGAGTTTATTATAATAATAAAAAAACTATGAATTTATGTTCTAATATAATATTTGATAGCAATTATATATATATATATATATATATATATATATATATATATATATATATTTATATGCATGCAAAATACTTTTCTTTCCCCACGTGAGTCAGTCCACGTCAGCGCTCTTTAACCAATCAGATGTGACCTCACCATTTCAACCAATCATAACCCAGCAGGAGCACAGCCTTAATCCTGTTTACATGAAATAAACCTGCTACCGAGCAGGTTCAAGCTTACGGACATGTTGCTATGACAGCAAATGCGAGATGAGCATCAAAGAACGAAACAATCCAAGATCAGGACAAATCCACAACAATCAAATCCAGCTAACTGAGTTAGCGACGTACGAAGAACACCCCCCAGGAGGTTCTCATCCAAAATTTTTACAACACATGGCCTCATCCGTTGGCCCCTCAGTGCAGTAAAGTCAATCTGTACCCTTTAGCAGAGAAACAGCCCGGAAGCCTAATGTTTCCACCTCCGTGCTAGACTGTAGGGACTGTGGTGCTCTTAGTGTCATAGTCAGCATTTTTCTTCCTCCGAAAACAGCAAGTCGAGTTGATGACAAAGAGCTCAATTTTGGTCCCATCTGACCACAGCAGTTCATCCCAATCTTTCTCTGTTCATTGGTAAACCTCAGACAGGTGTGTACATGTGTCTTCTTGAGGAGGGGAAGCCTTGTCGGGCTGAATAGCGCAAGACTGTTCTGGTGCATTTATATTCTGATTGGGTCCACGGAGTCCATGCAACTGCACCTAGTGAAAAATAACCTATTTATAATTAGACTTCATTTATGTCACCTGTTCCATACAAGTCCTTGTACATGAGTTGTTACTATAGAAACGATGAGGAACTTTTTTAAAGAAAATCAGCACAACACCTTTAGACCAATCAGAACTTAGTATCACTGTAGTGTAATCATCTCGATCTCATGTACCATACTTCATGTGGTGCATTGTGGGAGGATAAGAAGCAGCAGCAGGCATTTTCTGCCAACAGTCCATTCAAACAGATGGCTTGATCATGCACGGATGGGCTCCGAGCCTTGCACTTGGACATCTTTCCACCAGCATTCAGGTCTTGTTTAGATGCAGTGCTCTGTTAATCTACACTCTAAAAAAAAAAATCAAGCATACTTTTACATCTCTATTTACACCTTGATAACAGTCCCAGGTAACACCGATGTACATATTTTTATTTCTCAGACTGTGCACCAAATACATATATTAAATAAAAATGGGTATATGTTGTACACCAAGCGAATATTTCTGGCTTAATGGTACTGCTTGTAAGTGTTATCTGTGACGCGAGTACTCCAGTTAAAGCGTGATGGTTTTTCAGCAGCAGTGTTTTCCTATTCCAAAATGTCACAAGATGATTTAAGTGAGCGATAGACGGCTGACAGACCAATAATGCGGAGGGCCAGGGATAGCAAACACAATGCAAATTTGTGTTCAATGACTTGTGAACAGAAATGCCATCGCATTATTACACGCTTTGAGAATCCCCCCCTCCCCCCCCCCGCCCCATGCATTTTCAAGCACATGCTGTCACGGCTTATGGAGCGATCCCACTTGAAGAGGAGAAATAAAAATGGGGGTGATGCGGAGGAGGGGCAGATAAAGTAGTAGTTATCGGAATGATGTTGAGCGTGATGCTTGTTTTGATGCCGTGAGATGATCTTAGGCGGATGTTAGGATGCATGGGTTTCACTTTTGCTCGATTCAAAGGGATTTAAAAAAAAAACTGTCATACATTTGTATAGGAAAACCTCCTAGAACAGTGCATCTCTGTTTAGTTATTCTTATAGAACAAGAAATTAACATTACGTACCTTTTTTTTTTTATATACACACACCTTAATTAGATCATACCTGCTATCATTTATGCTATAGCAGCTATACACCTCCTAATCACCCTTTCTGTTTTAATTATTTTCTTCACAATACACAATCAGATTCTTCCATCTTGAATACTTTCCCACATTGGACAACTTTCAACTAATACACAGCATTGACACTGGAGACAACTTCCAAAACATTCATTAAACATCTTCATAGATCCAAAACAACAATTAGAGGGTTATCGTACCGCTAGTTAAATTACTACATAACACATTTGTAATTAGGTCATTATTTTCAAGGGTCAACCGACGGTTCTGGTTCTGCCAAAATGTGCAGTTCCTTGAATGACCACTAGCTCCAAAAGTGAGTCAATCCCCACATACTTTCCAGTTAAAATGGCCAATTTTACGGCTGACAAACAAGTTTACAGCCTGCTACCCAAAAAAAGTTTTGCCCATTATAACTAGATTTCCCATTCATGACACCTGCACAGGGGTGATTTTTTAATGTAACTCATCGGTTAAATTATATTAAGCCAGAAATGTATGCGTAATTACGTAGGGACATGGCCTATGTGAGCGACAGCTGCATTACAGGTGTCAGACCGCTGCGTTTTCTATGAATCACTTTAGCTAACCAGCTGGAGCTAAATGGAATTGGTTACTGTGAAGGCTGTGTAAACCTCGCAGAGCATTTTTATTTTAGAGATAATATAACCTCAGTAATCATCATATTAATATTTATAGTGTTGTAGTTTAACTCATCACAAGAAATGTAGGACTTGACATGGGACGACATACAGGGTATGAATGATTGAGCTCAATCAAATGCATTAGCATATAAATTAACGAGAACCACAATATAATTTTAGCTAAACTCATGTTGAGCTTGCCAGCTTGAGGGTGGTAACTGAGTTTGGTAGCCAGGGTGAAAACAACAGCCATACTCTGTTTATTCCGCCCATTTGCTTATTTATGGATTAAAAGTTTGCCCAAGTTCAAGGATGGCTATGAAGATGCCAAAGAGCGGAAACGCAGTGAGGCCGAACAAGATGACACTTGCTGCGGTCGAATGTCCTGGTGTCCCTATAACGTCCAACAACCACAAGGACACCAAAACTGGTCTCGACTAGCCAGAAATCTTACAGGAAATACAGTAGCTGAAGGATCTGCTCCACCATAATGGGGGATGAACCAGATCTTCAAGTATTAAGTAGGTGGAATCAACTCCAGAGCACCCACGTTTGAGCTTTTAAGCCACTCTTTGGAAAACCAGTTTTTTTTAAACCCAGTCTATGTTTATTTGCTATATAAAAGAGAACATATTAGAATAAATATACTTGTTAAAGTATGTTAATCAATCATAAGTGCTTGTTCTTAAACAGCCGTGGACTTTCCCAGGTCAAAGTTAATAAGACAGAGAAACCACTTATTGAAATTAAAAGAAGGGAAGACTGTTACACAAAGATGAGTCACTATTACACGTCATTGGTGTAACGTTGGCTCACTGCTTTTGAAACAATGAAGTTGGTGGATGATTACTGCCAAGCTGTTTAAAGATAACCAAACACAGACACGCGTCTCACCCGTAACCTGCTGGATGAGCTCTCTCTCTCTCTTAATACTAATAAGCTTTTACTGTGAATGAGGTCATGACACGAAGAGGAAGCGGAGACACCGACGCTGTATAATGGCACTTGCAGAGTGGACTCGGCCTGACCCCGAGAACGAGATGAAGGCTGTTTACTTCACTTAAAAACAACATCATCTGCAGACAGTGCAACGTCTGAGTCACTGTTTAATGAGGAAGTCTTCTCAGCAGCCATTTATAGTGATAAAGAGGCAACAGGTCGAGTCGGGGTAATGGAGGCAACCAATGCTGAAGGATTGAGAGTTCTTTTTGCATCACCTGAATTAAATCCGAATCTCAATTTTTCTCCATTAGCAGCGTATCAAATGTCAAAAACTTTCTTTTTTGGGACAAAAAGCAGCCGAAGAAGGAATTTAGATTCAAAGCAATCCACATTTCAGGCTATTCAGGAAATCTGACGCAGAATGTCAAGCTATGGCCAGATACAAGGGGCGTTGGAGTCAAACCGGGAATTTCGACTGCAGAAAAACAGAGAACAGCTGTTCTGGTCTTTCCACTGTTCCCATTATGGGGTCGCCTCAGTGGACCATCTGATCTGCACACAACTTGACGCAACCCTGGAACCGGTATTGTATCCAGTGGCTGGGGTTTGGGCACTGGGTGGGAATTAAACCCAGCCGTTCCGCATGGCATGGAAGAAACCTACCACTGAACCACCACCACCACAGTTTTTTCTTTAAAAAATCTCTTTATTTCTCTACACTACACTAATACTTATCCCATACACGTGCATGCTTCACGTCTGAAACGACAAATTATCCCTACAGCATTCTTTAAAACATTCGCACCATTCAAATGTTTTACTGCAGCTCTTAATGAGTCTCATCAGCGTACTTGTACTTTTCTAAATGTCAATCGTTTTTACACCTTCAATTCACAAGAAACATTAAAACCAACTTAGAAAGCTAAACAAAAAAAAACCCTTTAGAATGCATGACAACTACAGGAACCCATGGCAACCATAGTAATTACTAAGTAAAAAAATCATGCAAAGTTCTATTTCACAAGAAGTTTTATATCTTGAATATCGCATGCTTTTCGGCCCCTGTTGTCTCTAACCAGCTGTGATCGGATGCATGTGTCACTATGATGGATTAACACTCATCTTGGAGTGTGCGCTCTTCATGATAATCCCATGAGCCTGGATATCAAGTGCAGGCGTATGGTTCTGGGTGTAATATCGCCAGCATCTGACGACAAGAAAATGACAGCACGGAAATTTCAAAGTGACCTTTCTCATCTAAAATCGATGAGTCCTCGTCCCGCCGAAAGGACTTTGTATCCTTTGATACAAAGGAAATAAAATGCGTAGAAGGGGCGATACAATTCTCAAACTGTCATCTGGAGAAATTTATTGATAACCGACTCGTCTGCTCGCCCTCAGGTAGCAGAGTTGTCGGACTGTCAGGGTTTTAAGAAATGCACTTTCATGTGAAATCAGTTATAAAGGTTACAGTGTCTTGTAGGAATAGGGGCCGCCTAACTCCACAAAGACACCTTCAGATTGTCTGCATTTAGTAAATATTTCAATTTGTTGTATTTAAAACTGAGTGTTTTTCACATCAACATTAAGATTATCTGGTTTAGTTTAAACTACAAGGTGCGTTCATGTCAAACCGAGACTTGCGATGGAATTTCTGGTGAATAAAGCTGTAAAAATGATTGACATTTTCAGAAGCCTAGCACAAGGATGAGACTCTTAGCCCCAGTAAAACATTTGAAAGGTGTAAACGTTTTAAACAAGGCCTACAGTACGTCCATGAATGATAATCCTGGCTGAGGTGACTCAGAGCAGTCGTTTCTGTGAACATTCCGTTGGTTGAACTGCACCATTTGGCGCATTGGGCAGCGAGGTTTCTCCAGTATAATCGGTTTGCCGCAACATCTTCGTCTTCGTCCTATGAAATAAGTGCACGGAAATCGTCCATGAAATTCCGTCGTTACGTTGCACATGGTCAGCATTGTTTCCGTTTTCCTTTTTAAGGCGTCCATAGAATTGCTGATTTCGCAGGCTGTGGATGGTTTGACGGAGTTTATGGCCCGCAAATCGCATACATTGCTCAGTCCCGATGTCGGTTAGGGGGGCAGCTCGCAGTTTTGCGGTGGATCTCTTCGTTGTTGATGCGGTCACGGTATGAGACATGTAAGATTCCCAGAAGCTGCCGCTGCTGGGCAACATTGGGTCGTCGCGTGAATCTGGCACGTTTCACTGGCTAGATTGCAGATGGGATGACAATTTAATTCTAGTTGTTTGAACAGTTTGGTTGTCCGCCTGATCCTTAAAAATCAGCGGACAATATGCCACCAACTTGACGAATCTGTCTGTGGGAATTGTACACAATCATTCACCAACAGGACTTGCACGTTGCAGGAACTCGGCTGAGAGTTATCGCCACATCTCCCCGTACAGTCCTGACCTCGCTCCAAGCCATTTCCACATATTTGGTCTATTAAAAGAGTTCCTTTAGGGCCAGCATTTCAGATGTGAAGCAGGCAGTCTGATCATGGCTCCAGCGTACTGAGACAACCTTCTACTATCATCAGTACCATCACACCCATCAACTCATAGATCGTTAACTAGCCAAGCCAAGTGTCTAGCGCAAACGAGTTGTATATCTGCACTGCATTCTTCTGACTTCTAATTCAACTTTTCCACCATCACCCATAGTTATATGTTGCAGATAAAGTGGGGAAAGCTAAACATTATCTCTTGTGTTTGGCAGTAGTACTGTATACTCTCTCTCTGCAGTAATCAGTGACTTCCTGCAGCTGCAGTCAGTCCTTCGAGAATGAATGCCATTGTGTCCTGTTTTCTAGCTTTCTGTCTACGCTTTTCAAGACGAGACAATGTATGAATAGGGCCCAGTCCAGCTCAATTTATGTTGCGCCACTATTAAATGCTATTGTATGTGTGGCATCAGCACGACACACAACCTCCAATTAGTAGCGTATAAAAATCTCTATCCGTTCACTGAAAAGAGGGTTGTGTGTTCAGGTGCATGTACAGTACTCCAGAAAGTGACTACCATAATTTTATGTTCCTTATACAGTATATGTGCAAGGTCTATATTTACTTTAGACAGAATGGGGGCAGAAACTGTAATGATCTGTCACTACCAGGTTGGAGAGGGGAGACTGATTACTTTTAGACTTGAAGCTGTGACTTCTTGTGGCATCAATGGGATTTGAACTCACTAATCCACAAGATGAACAGCTTTACCACAATATCACTCAGGAGATACTGTACTTTTAAAGGAGACCTATTATAAAAATTTCTCCAGAAAAAAAATAAAAAATAATACCTGAGAAAACGAAAATCAGGCCTTAAGCTAACAAGCTGCTTAGCTTTTCTCCCTTAATGTGCAGACGTACAGTATGGTTCTGGGTGTAATATCACCAGCATCTGACAACAAGAAAATGACAGCACAGAAATCTCAAAGTGACCTCTCTCATCTGAAATCGATGAGTCCTCATCCCGCCGAAAGAGGACTTTGTATCCTTTGATATAAAGGAAATAAAATATGTTGAAGGGACAATGCAATCCTCAAACTGTCATTTGTAGAACTGTATTAGTATACGATACATATTATTATCATATATATTTCTGAACATGTTTTTTCACAACAAAAACATTGTGTATATATATATATATATATATATATATATATATATATATATATATAAAAAGTGACTAAATAATAAATAAATTAATATTTAACCAAAACTATAAAATACTATTTGCTCTGTATTGTCTATGCTGATATACTACATGTATCACACTATGGCACATGGAGCTGTAATATGATTCCATGGAGTTTGTTTAAAGGCGGCGCGGTGGTGTAGTGGTTAGCACTGTCGCCTTGCACCTCCAGGGTCCGGGTTCGATTCCCCGGCCAGGCTCGATTCCCATCTCTGTGTGCATGGAGTTTGCATGTTCTCCCCGTGCTTGGTGGGTTTCCTCCGGGTACTCCGGTTTCCTCCCACAGTCCAAAGATATGCAGGTTAGGCTAACTGGCGTTCCTAAATTGCCCGTAGTGTGTGATTGGGTGTGTGTGTGTGTGTGTATGTGTGTGTGCCCTGCGATGGATTGGCACCCTGTCCAGGGTGTACCCTGCCTCGCGCCCTGAGTCTCCTGGGATAGGCTCCAGGTCCCCCGCGACCCTGAACACAGGATTAAGCGGTATAGAAAATGAATGAATAAAATAAACAATAATTTTCAAATCTATTCTACTATAATTAGTTAACTGTATGTTTTAATTACACTTATACCCTTGATTCCGGATTTAAATTAAAAAGAAAAATCAAAATTTTTTCCAGGTTACTTTAATTTCACTTAAGTTTATTGATCTCCTGTCCGTCAGTATTTATCCATCCATCCAGGTATCCATCCATCCATTATTTTTTCAATAATTTTTTCTCATGCTCCCTAGGCATGAAAACGAAAGTCAAATTGCAAAAACATCCTTTTAATAAACTGTATTACAATAGATGACCCAAAGCTTGTCCGATCCAGCAAAATATTAAAATTTTAATATTTTATAAAGTAATTTGCACAATTCCTCGCTAATATCAAGTCCATTTGATTTAAATTGATCAACACATTCAATTTCAAAAGCTAACCTTTCTTTGTTTTTATAGACTGTCTGGCCAAAGAAACGGCACACACTAACATTGTATTTACCCACCTTTAGGTTTGATTACAGCACGCAATGTGACGTGTGTGAAAATTATTCCTTGTGCTGCCAGAACAGAACCAAACTTTTACATTATGAGGCCTGTACCATCAGGGAGGACTTTTTAGATATTCAATTGCTGTCTTCAATTGTCTAGACCTGAGCGACTGAACCAACCCCAGATCATAAGACCGTCTCCAGAGGCTTGTACAGTGGACACCATGCATGATGGGTGCATCTGCTTCATGCACTTCCTCAATCTGGACTCACCAGGTCACATGACCTTTTTCTACTGTATTTCTCCAAAGTCCAGTCTTTCTGCTCCGTAGCAAACCGAGGCCTTTTTCTGCGTAAGATTTCTTATGGACACACAGCTGTTTAGTCCCAATCCTATGAGTTTATCATCACACTGTGTGTGTATGGAAATGGTCTTATTTTCACTATTATACATACTGTACTCCCGTCTTTTTTTTTTTTTACGCTTACAGTAAACTTCACCAAGTGACCTCCGAAAAAGATATTTTTTTTCAAACCACATTTCTTCCACATAGTTGACGGTTCAGCATTATCCTTTCAGGTTTTGATAATATGATAAAGGGTCCTCAACCCAGTTCCAGTTATTAAAATCTCCTTAGTTGTTTTCTTTGCTTGATGCAACCCAATAATTTGACACTTCTAAAATAGCGACCATATTTTTTGGCCAGGCATTGTATTAGGACCATGGAAGTCATGTGATCGAATGCTGGGTACCATGCAGTGGTGTCTCTGGGAAGCTGGAGCTGTAATATGCAATATTATTAAGATTATTATTATGTGACTAATGATTACAGCTAAAAATAGTGGGGTAATGGTAAGCCGAGTTCCAAGCTGTCGCCATCTTACAACAAAATCCACTCGATTTCCCAGACACACTCAGAATTCTGCTCGGCTTTCAGAAGAAAACGGAAATTGCTGCTAAATGTCATAATCTTGTTTCCAGTTATGATTTTTTTTTTTGCCGTACAGTCCTTAGTTTAATGACTAAGTCTGGCTGAAATTGGATCCCAAACCACTTAAGTCAAAAGAAAATATTTTCTATACTAGACAAAAATCTGTGAGCATCCACACACACACACACACGGCCACTGCTCCGAAGCTTATTAACATGCCGTGACCATATCCGAGGAAATCCAACGGCTCCAAACCTCATCTCATTTCATCTCATAGCGTCATATCTCATCTGTCTCAGGCTCTCTCTCTCTTTCACACACACACACACACACCCAGGCACAGTATTTCTCTCAGCCTTACTGACCAAGAGAGGTCCGGCGTATTACGTAGTACACAAACACACACATACACACACACACCGAGATACACATACAGTCTTCAAACGAACACTCTTGTCTTCAAAGCAGCCCTCTGTTCTCAGTGCAGACAGCAACAAGACCCTGTGCAAATGACTCGCAGAGCGAAGAATCATGGGAATACTGGTGTCCTCTGTATATCTGTGGTGTGAAATGTCTCACTTGCTGTGCTGAATGCAATTTTCACTCCACATTTGCTTCCTGCTCGAGTCAATCTCGCACTGAATCTGCATGAACTCAGTGGCGTGAGAGCGATTCGAACTTGCATGTATACGAAGATGTGAGAAAATTTTTAAGTACTAATCATTTATTAAAGATGCATTTAAATTCACCACTCATATCAGTCGTACAAATCGAGCCTACATTGAGCTAGTTGATGCGTATAAACTAGCACGTACAGGCTTTTCTAACATACTATGATCATGTTGTGTTTCAGGAAGTTAACCTCTACATGTTGAGTTCACGTGTACTGCGGTATTTTGCCTGGGTTTTTCTGTGTAATGGAAAGTGGGTGGCTCTAACTTTGAGTTATCTTGTATAAACTTTTCCTTTGATCCTTCATCTATTGATCTGCGCTCATGTAAATTACGTAGGTCATAAAGGCAGCTCATTGGACCAGAGCCTAGCTTCAGACTTGAATTACAGAGTTACATGGAATGTTTAAATAAACAAATAAAAAAAAAAAAATTACAGTATATCTTGAAATCTATCCAAATTTATCTACAGTTTATTAATAGGATTATAGCAAACCAAATACAAGATTGTCTTATTTCCAGACATACTTTAACAAAGTTTTTAAGTAAAGTTTCTTGATTTGTTGCCAGATAATTTTGCTTATTTTAAGGATTAATTTCTATTGAAAAAAAAAAAAAAAAAGCTAAATTATCTGCCAATAGAACAAGACACATATGCTTATAGTAACATGTATATAATAGGCTTAAATATGCTGCAGTTTGTTTGAATTTTTTATGCATTTAGTTAAAAACATTAGAAAACATTACTAGATTAAACTTTAACTTTAACAATTTAAAAAAAATGAATAAATGCAAAAATTTGATGGACTAGTGTGTGTTTATTTATGCATTCAGCGTAAAGTAGACATGTAAAACAAATAAAAAATAAAAACCTTTAAAATTTAATAGAACTGGACAAATTTTATTCGATTCCTTCCTTTGTATTATTTGCATGTGACTCATACTGAAGGTTAATAACTTCAAAATGTTCACAGCTTCAATTGTAAATCAGAGGAATATACATGGGGCGAAGGAAACGAGATTAATAAGTGGCGTGCTCATAAATAATTCATGTGTGCGCGATGAAACATGGTAATTGACAACAGATAAATCAGCTGGCTGATGGATGGATGGATGGATGGAACCAAGATCTTTCTAGCTCTGGAAGTTTTATAAATGTGCCCCAAGGGGAAGAGTCAGTACTGATCTTCTAATCGAACAGAAAGGTCAGTCATAATGCCGTTTTCCGACAAAATAATGAACGGATGTACTGACATCTTGATCCCAAGATCCTGTCAGCTGGCTTGATTGTGTCTGCTGCCGGGAGTGAAATCAAATCAGAAACTCGAGAAGGTTCAGACAGACATGGCTGGTTTTGTAATAGATATAAAGATACAATAGAGAACATAAGAAAGGAAATACACAATGTATTCAACAACATTATAATAATAACAACAACAGCGCAAGACTATACCCAAGGTCTGGATTCATCAGCCTACGCAAGTCCTAGACTAGGCCAAGACTAATCCTTAATAAGTAATCCTACAGGTGAGAAATTCAATAAAATGTCAATAATTCTTTGCAAAGAAAGAAAATATGAAAATGATGCACAAAACCACACAACAGGTGAACACCAATTGGATAACACAGCAATGACAAGACATGGGTGGAGATCCAGAAGTGTATGGGAATGTAAACAATAAAACAAAAACACCATGAATTTCATCACTTGCATCTACAGTATACAATAATCAAAGACCTCTAAAATGTATCTGGCATTGTTTTAACAAAAGCAGTCTAATGTCTATGGATTTTTTATTATTTTTTTTGCTTTGGCTTACAGTTACATTTAGGCATTTGGCAGACGCTCTTATCCAGAGCGACTTACATTTTTTATCTCATTATATCATTATACATCTGAGCAGTTAAGGGGTTAAGGGCCTTGCTCAAGGGCCCAACAGTGGCAACTTGGTGGTTGTGGGGTTTGAACCTAGGATCTTCCGAACCGTAGTCCAATGTCTTAACCACTGAGCTACCCCTGGCCCACAAAAATGGCTTTGTCCATTTTTGTCCAAGGGGTCGCCACATTGTATAATTCAATCTTCAAAGTCTGCACAGGTTTTACACTGGATGCCGTTCATGTTGCAGCCCTTGATTTGTTCCAACTGACAGACATGTATTTATGTTCGAGTCCAGAGAAAATTGAAGCTTTTGATATTAATCTACTTCAAAACTAGGTGTAAGTTTATTATTCTTCCACTTCAGTGAACTTAATATTAAATATTGTTACTTACCTTAGCCTAGTCTACTGCACACACAATGGCTACAATGGTGTGATATCAATACTTAAAAATACATGTTCATTAAAACATTTGAATTGTACTGGTTAATTTTGTACATCAGCAAGCCTGCAATACAATGACCAGCGTAAAATGGTTATATAACACAAAAACAAACATAACGTGCGTACAGTACGTAGTGTGAAAACATCTTCCAGTATTTACAACAGCTTATTAAATGATTAGGCTACAGTATATAACATAGGTTAACCATTCTTTCGATCTCCCGCTCCATTTTACCCTCACTCGGATAAGCGGAAGAAAATGGATGGATGGATGGATGGATAACCATTCTTTGAAAACATCCAGTTCATGAAAATAATGCCGGGAGACTTTGGCACTTCCTTCAGATCCCCGACCCAAGATGGCGGCGACGTTGACGTACAGTATGCTTAGAGGCCCAAGGCGACATCTAGTCAGTATATATATATGCAGTATAGTATGCAAAAGGAATTAAGCATGTGGTCTTCAGTGATAAACCTAACAAACTAAATCAAAATGTATGTTTTGCTGTTTGGTTCTGGGTTTCTTCTGCAATAATCAAGACCAGCTATGTGAACAGAATGGAATTGGGGTCAACTTTCTTGGCAACTCAAATCAATGGAATCTAAATCTAGTCCTTCTTTCTAGCCTTTAATCAACAAAAACATTAATTTAATCTGTTCAAGAAGTTGATTCAAGTCTAACAACAGTAGCACTGGTGGAAATTTGTCCATGGGTTAACATCCAGAGAGTAGTCGGGCCAGGGGTAGCTCAGTGGTTAAGGCATTGGACTACGGTTCGAAAGATCCCAGGTTCAAACCCCACAACCACCAAGTTGCCACTGTTGGGCCCATAACCCTCAACTGCTCAGATGTGTAATGAGATAAAAAATGTAAGTCGCTCTGGATAAGAGCGTCTGCCAAATGCCTAAATGTAAATGTGGTCGTACAGATGCAGCAAAAGTATCAGAACTGTTCCTAAGTAAAAATGATGAAGAAACGGAAAAAGTGTGGACCTTGAACAAATATAAAATGTGAAAAAATTTATTTAGCGTACTGTTTAGGCTCCCGGTCACTACATTACAAATTTACTTCTCCATTACAGTGCAATTATACGAGTACAACTTTCTTCGTTTTGTCTGTTTAAAGGAGCCAGAAGCAAAGTATCCCTTAAAGAAATGATTCCCAATGAAAATGCTATTTAAAGGTTTATGTATTTCTTCCATTACTGTCCCAAACGAGCAACTAGAACAACTTCACATTTTCTCAGGAGGAAAAAAAAACCCCGAAAACTTACTAATCAGCAAAATTCCCAAAACTCAACTGTATATTATTTATGACTGACATAGCATGATGATATATTTTTCCCTAGATTCAGTCAAATGTTGATATGTTGGTAGCTCAGGTAGGCGTTGGATATTTCCCCGCTATAATTGTGCTCACAGTTGTGATAAATGACTCACATATGACTCAAAGAAAGCATTATGAAAAAATAACAATAATAATAGCAACGTTCATGTGTCTACTACAGCATTTTAAAGGACTACATATTTGCCCACATTGCCTTAGGGAGGAATATTTTAAACCACATAATCATCGATTCTGTGTAGAGGGATTTTCCCTGGAATTAATTGGGTAAATAACTGTAACTGTCACTCACGTCACCATGCAAAAGGATTACAAATCCTCAAAAGCCCATATTATCCCAATCCAGGAAAGCTAACCTGGATAAGATGATCTCCCAGGCAGCATTTTCTCACAATTCAGTTAGGCAGCAAGTGTGATGGCCTAAGCAGCGCAGAGTCCATTACCGCAGGCAGTAAGAACACATAAATGCCTATGCACTACGCGAGGCGGCTTTCCCTCAAAACCACTTTCACGCTCCAGAACCTCCGAGCGGCCAAAAATTGGTTTCGTCATGAATGGCAGCACGATGAATCAAATGGTGCTTGAGAGGTGCTGAGGCGCTGAAGACCTGGCCACCTGACCTAATAGACTTTGGCCGTCCAAGAGGGCAGAGCGATGGCAAGAACATGTACAAGGTTAGCAAGTACGGTAGAAGGGCATCAAGGTAAGTGAACTTGATCTTGTAGATTCATCTGTGAAGAATTGTTAATTCTAGAGAAAGTAAGTCCTGGTAGCTCACTTAATTCATGCTCCAGGTTTGCTAGTGCATCTAAAAAGGTTTTCAAGCTTGGAATGGGAGCAGTCTACAGTATGTAAAAAAAAAATGTAAAAGTAACTGGGCATCTTAAAAAGGATAGTCACCTCAAATTAACCATTGTGCAATCTTTAGTCAGACATGGGTGTTAAATTCTTCATTGCAGTATCAAGTTTTGTTGGGTAAAAACAGATTTGTTCATCTTAAGTAAATACTTTAACCTCTGGATCCTGAGCCTACAGTATTTGGGGTAGCTCAGTGGGTTTACGCCCTGGGCTTTTGATCAGATGGTCAGTGGTTCAAGCCTCAAGTCCACCAAGCTGCCCCTGTCAGACCCTTGAGCAAGACCCTCAACCCTATCTGCTCAAATGGTGCCCCATCACTGGCACCTTACCAGGGATATGCAGAGAAAGGAATTTCACAATGCAAATGTGACCAAAAGGCTTCTTCTGCAAAGCCAGGCATGTGGTGGGAATACATCTTGTTGTTTTGTTAGAGTCATCAATGTCTTTCCAATCTAAAGTCAATCAAATCCCAACTAAAAGAAAGGAAAACCTGTGAGTTGGAATTGCCAAACAAGAACACCGCCTCATTCAATGCTAGAGGATGAGTCTAGAAACTGTACCCTTACGTTACGGGGCAACATCCAAGCCATCAATGAAGTGGTAGTGAGTGGTAGTGCTTCCATCATTCAAATTGTTAACTGGTAATGTTTTCTGCAAGGCTTAATCAGAAATGCATTCTGTAAACCTACCGTAGATTCCCCAACCAAACCTTTCCGGTCTGTTTAGCAACACAAAGCATTGAGCAACTGCTTTTCCTACTTCCACTTCCTACAAGAAGCAGCCCAAGATTCAAGGTCATTCATCACCTTATTCTTAAATAAATAAATAAATAAATACATAAAATTCCCATTCTTGTTATTGCATTAGGTAGAGAAGCGATATTAAACAATTTCTTTGGAGATTGAACAAACAATCTGGTCGCAGTGCTGAGTGTACAATCATCTATTTGGTGCTCTACACAATATTTCAGAAGTATTTTCTTTCCTTTCTGTGGTATTTCTGTTTTAAATTAAAATTGCCAGAGGGGTTAGCACACTACCACGGCTGCCAGAGAAGCAAGACTAGCATAAATCCGCTAGCACATGGACACCTATATAAATAAAAGGTTTTGACAGAACCACTCTTTCAATGATATCTTTATAAATCATAAAATAGGAGGAGCCGAAACCAGTCCCATCATTTTTCTGTTCGTATGTTATTCTTATTGAAGAATCTTGTTTTTCTTATTTTTAAATTTTTAGGTCATCAACGGTATAAGCATTTCACTTCATATCGTACTGTGTATGACTGTGTATGTGCCAAATTGAATTTAAATTTGAATCCATATGTCGCTGTATGTCTCTATAGCTATAACGCCAGATTGTCTCACGGCATCGCGCAAAACTGGCTAACCAGAATTTAATGAAACTTTTCAAGTCCTTAGGTTAAACCTGTGCCATAAATGAAATACAAATGTTGAATAGACGTGAAGTTATGAGCAGTTACAGTATGTGCCAGGTTATAAACCGCAAGGCTGCAAATTATGCGTGCGTCAAGCTGTGGGTGCGTCTTAAATTGACTGCTGGACAGAATTTAATGAAACTTTTTTGCACTACTTAACACCTGCATCATACGCGAAACCATAATGAGTAAAAGTGATGTTATGAACAATTATGTGTCGGATTTACTAATCTAACTTCAAATAATGTAATCAATGCTCAATGTAATCAAACACCTGCACTTATAGATATCGGTACGATAAAGTTATAGTGACCACTATTTCCCCATTTTCTTTCAGTTCCAATGAAATATAAAAAATATATATTTTTATGTTTCATGTGTCATACTGTACATCCTAGCTTTGTTGACAAATTAACAAAGCAATCTAAATTCCTCCAATTTTTTTCTTTATAATGTTTCTACTTTGATTGAGGGATTATGGATGTCAAGGTATGCTGGAAACATGATTCTAAGGTTTCTCTTTCAGTTCTGAGTGAGAAAATTAAGGCTTAGGGAAAGTCTGGGGAATAATTTGAGCTACTGTAACTGTTTGGAATTTAGGGTTTAATGTGTCACATCCAATAGAAAACAGCTCTAGATTCAAATATCAATTGCTGCACTGTCCCATTGTCGCTGGCATCATGGCCCCCTGCCGGCTTTTCATTTGTCAGTGTCAAAGTACTTAAAAATAAAATGTCCACATAGTGTTTGGAAACTGGATATTTTCCCAACAGCAGACAGACAGGCAGAAGTGGCAAGTAAAAAAAGTGCAACTACTTACACTAGTTACGGTGCGTTTTCATATTCCTGTACTTCACTTGAGTATTTTCAATATATGATACTTTTTTACTTCTACTCGCTGCATTTTCTATGAAAAACCTGTACTTTTACTTTCTAGAATTTAAATGGATGTGTTGCCTTTCACCTAATGATCACAAAAAAGTGCACTGATTTTTGAATCTAAAAATAAGTGTTTACGCCGTCACTCATACAGTACGATATGATATCACAACCGAGCTCCACCACACATAGGAAGGACATGAAGCAAACAATTTCATCAGTCCAACGTTACAGAAATGCCTGGCAGGTCATTATAAAAGTGCGGTACCAAAGTGACTGATGGTTACCTGGGCAACAGATCCTGCACGCTTTTTCAAGACTCTCAAACTTGCCACACTTGAGACAATAAAATGAAAAGCGATCCAGCTGACGTATGTAAACAAGTAAATGAGTGGTGAATGCGCATATGGTTTGTGTTTGATGTTAGCAATGATTGTTTTTTTTTTTAAGCCTGTAATTCTAGACAAAGCATAGTTAAAAGTTATAATGTTTTGGTGCATCCTTAAACTTTATTGCATTCTGTATGCTTGCTGTGTGCCAAGGGCATTGGTGGCTCAGTGTTGGGTGTCTCGCCTCCCCGGGTTCAATTCCCAGCTAAAACCCAAGCCACGGGATGCAGTGCCAGTTCCAAACGATAAAATGGAAGGGTTGTGCGAGTAATGGCGTTCAGCATAGAACCCGAGCCAAGTTGTTGTGCGGATCGAATGGTCCGCTGTGGCGACTCCTCAACAGGAGGAGCTAAAAGAATAACATGCTTCCAGTGTGCTGATGATTAATTGGATAGATTACATAGATTATAGGCGGCACGGTGGTGTAGTGGTTAGCACTGTCGCCTTGCACCTCCAGGGTCTGGGTTCGATTCCCCGGCCAGGCTCGATTCCTGTCTCTGTGTGCATGGAGTTTGCATGTTCTCCCCAACATCTTATTTGCCCTTTTACTTTTCCTAGCTTTTGACAGATGATGAAAGGCTTGGAGGAAAGCTGGTAGAGAATGCGAGAAGGTGCTTGCGAGGCTACCTTGTCTACACTTTGCTCTTTTTTTTTTTAAATATCTAAAACATCTCATGACATCTCTACACATGTCCTACAGAAGGACAGGAAGTCTCAGCGAGGCTGTGTAGGCAGCGTAGGAGACAAATACCTGCTGTAGATCCCCACACATTTTCCTTCATCTAGAAAAGAAGCTTGACTTGAAACTTGATGTCTGAAATGTGTTAGTTCTAAAAGGGTATACTGTAGTAAGAATAATAAGAACTTACAGCAAGCAGTTGCCTTGCTGATGGAAAACACTTCAAGATCTACTCCAGAATTATTGCCACCATCGCCACATTGACTCATTTTTAAAAGCAAATCCCAAAATGTTTTATGTTTTATTTATTAAGGAGAGAAACAAAACTGTTCTCAAAAATGTTTTATAATCTTGATGGAAATGTAATAATAATAGATCACCTAATGGACAATTTGATAGGAGCAATGATTAGAACGCCGGATACATTGAACGCTGATGGCTTCAGACATCCGTGAATTAACAGAGCTAGCGTAGGCAGTGAAACATTAATCATTTATGGTAATGAAATACAGAATATAAAGGTAATGGGACTTCATGGGAGACTACTTAATTTTGACGAATTAAGACAATTATTAAGATTGAGTTAAAAATCAGCAAAGAGGCAATGACTGGCTAAAAATTCTAATCCAGCCCTGGATAAAATCAAGGGGAAGTGATTCAGCAAGCAGAGAACACACGCAAATGAAAGAGAAAGACCCCGTTCTAATCTCAGAAAGCAAAGAGTTGAAATAGTGTGCTAATTAGCAAGCAGAGGCCTAAAACAGCACAGTGTCAGCTTGAATGTCTCATACACACACATAAGCAGACACGAATCCTCTGGGTCAGAACACGTTCCTATCAGGAAGTCATTTACTTTAAAATGAGAAAGCACTTCTAGATCTCAAAAAAGTTGATTCTTGCTTATGATTCGCCTGTAATGTGATCAAGACAAGGAATAAATGGACACAGTTTATGGAGTAAAAAGTAGTTTACCCTTTCTAAAAGGAAAGCAAAGAACAATGACTATAGAAGAAATCCTCCTACCTGAGGTTGGTGGTTATAGGATTGCATTAAACCTACATGTTTAACATCATTGACAAGAATTGCTTTCAAGAACTGGTTTCATCACAACTATGGAATTATACCTGTATTATAACACCCATCTCGAATTATATCAAAGGCACTATGACAAGAAGTCATGCCAACTGTCATTGTAGGTCAGGGTGTATCATAGGGACAAAATCAGTGATGGTGATTATGTGGATGATTACATGGAAGAAAAACATGCTTAACATCACAACCATACTTCATTTAAGTTAGAACCATAAATGACATTGTATACAAATACATAGACTTCAATATGGAGTCGGTCTCCCTTTTACAGCTGTAACAGCTTCCGATCTTCTTGAAAGGCTGTCCGCAAGATTTGAGTATTTCTGCGGGAATTAGTGCCCATTCATTCTATAGATTCGTTCATGAGGTTGGACAGAAAGGCCTGGATCGCAATCTCCGTTCCAGTTCATCCCAAAGATGCTCAATGGGGCTCAGTGCCTACCTGTAGTCCCTGCTTTGTGCACTGGAGTACGGTCATGTTGGAATGGAAACTGTTGCCACAAGGTTGGAAGGGTGATTCACTCGAAAGAGGCCCTGAATATTCTGTAATAACTCTTGCTAGGACAAAGCAATCTGAATGAAACAACAAAGTTTGCTGCTCGTTATATGGAGCTTCAAACACCCCAGGATGCACCAGAGTCGGACTGATGGGATAAGCACCAGACAGCCATTTAACCCCCACCAATTTGTTTAAGCAATGTTAGATTGAATTTAGAAATAAATTATTTTGTTCCTGATGTACAATGAGTGTTATTCAGAGAATAATATATATATATATATATATATATATATATATATATATATATATATATATATATATATATATATATATATATATCCATCCATCCATCCTCATAAAGTAGAAAACTCTGCAGTCCAACTAGGGACCATGGAGGCAATGGTGACCATTGTAATTATTTCCATTTTTACAACCCTGGTAGGACCTCCGTTCATCATTCACACACTACAGGTATTTTAGGAACACAAGTTAGCCTAATCTGCATGTCTTTGCATTGTCTTGGGCTGTTGCAGAAAACCAGAGTACCTGGAGGAACTATACAGTATAACCATACAGTATATAAGCACTATACAGTATAACCTTTTAAACAAAGCATGATACCCATCTGCCTATTACTAGAAAAAGAGGACATGTGACCAGCCAACCTCGTTGTTTCTGTCTGTCCCGTGATCAGTGAAGTGAATTATTGGCTTCTTGCGCTACACAGTGGCTGCCATGAGTGGTTTGAACGTGTTTAGCAGGTTTTTTTGTGGAATTATCAATTATCAATGTTACTGACACTGCAGTCACTCCAGCAGTTATGAATTACAATGTGTGTCGCTTAATGTCCGCGATACATTCCGTGAAATAGGACATTACGCGATTTGGATGTTGTGAGGACACCATGTTGTATATATTTTTTTTAAAAGAGCTATAAAGGAGACTGTAGTGTAAGCACTGTGCTGAAGCAGAGAAATAATGTAACAAAAACTTTAAATATGCACAAGCAATTTTTGCATCCTAGAGACATAAGATGTAAGGTTTAATGCAGCCCTACGCATTTTATACTAAAGGGCCGTACATACAGGTACAGCTATACAAGTTGTCCTAATGAAATAACTAACAAAATATCTCTAATATCAATATCCTGAATTTTTCAAAAACCTTGTATTAAACCAATATAATGTCTAATATAGTTGAAATATCACTACTGTTAGGTAAAATTCAATATAATTTACAATAAATAAGTGGTATGCAATTTTAACACAAATAAGTATAATATGTGGAAAAGGCTTACCTG
Organism: Channallabes apus; assembly: GCA_030522415.1. Taxonomy (NCBI): domain Eukaryota; kingdom Metazoa; phylum Chordata; class Actinopteri; order Siluriformes; family Clariidae; genus Channallabes; species Channallabes apus. The sequence goes on along the minus strand of CM060125.1, from coordinate 28,322,852 downwards.
AAGGGAGAAGGTGAACGAGCAGCATGGACGCGGGATAGAAGGGAAGGGAAAAAAGGAAGAAAGAAAAGATATTATCTACATTGCTCATTAAAAAAAAAAAAGTAAACGGCTCAATAAATCAATATTCATTTATTAAGTTGTACAGATGAATAATGTTTGCTGCATGCTCTGGGCAAAAAAAAACACAACAACAACAACAACAACAAAAAAAACACTTTTAACCTACCCATAGTTAATTAAATTACACCCGAGCTCAGTTCAATCCATTTCTGTCTGCGCAATGATGCTGATTCACATGCAGTGTGATTTTTTTTTTTTTTTTTTTCAAACAGGTGTAAATGCTGTGCTTTTATATCACTGGTGTTAAACCACTTTCAAGATATGAACAGAGCAATCCCAATCCCTTACAGAAAGGTGCACTGCAAGTAACCTAGAAGACATCAGAGACAATTCTGTCACCTAACTGTCAACAAAGGGAATAAAAAAAAACAGTGCTTCATGCTATTAAAAAATCCACAAAACATCTTTCCACAGCGCTGCATACAGTAAATCACCATGCCTTAGTTATAAACAGACGTGGAAAGTAACGAATTACATTTACTCGCGTTACTGTAATTGAGTAGTTTTTTTGTGTATTTCTACTTTTTAAAGTAGTTTTTAAAATCTGTAATTTTACTTTTACTTAAGTATGTTTTGTTTGAAGTATTGTAATTCGCTACATTTTAAATCATATTCGCTACTGAGTAAAAAATAAATGAATGAAAATGCTAAAATAATACAAATATTATGCTTTTGCGCCACGTGTGTGTATCATGTCCTGGTCGCGCGCCGCTCCAGACTCCACTCCAGGTTTTCTGACATCGGCATCTTCCTGACCTTCCACACGGTCGCTTCCGCCTTGAGAGTGACGTCATCGACTAGCGCGAACATATATAAACCGGAGAGAGACGCGGGAAAGATGAAAGAGGTTGTGATTTTGGCGTTTTGATATTTGGTTGTGTATTCTGGTTTTGACTTTTTGCCTCCAATTGACTTTGATTATTGCTTTGTCCCTTTGGTTTGGTTGGTCTTTGTATATATTTGTAGATAATTTCACTGTTTTTGGTTTAGGGAGTCTGGGAAGGTATTTTTGTTTGTATTTTTTTTTTTTTTTGCAGGTAATCTAGCTACTAAATATAAATACCATTTTGTTTATTATTTTGGCCTGGGTCCATCCTGAATCTGATCCTCCTCCTCCTGTTGTGTGTGTGTGTGTGTGTGTGTGTTTGTATATACAAACCTCATTATTTCATCAGTTAATGATTGGATCTAGTTCTTTCTGCCATATGCCACCATTTCCATACAGTTTAAAATAGAACCCTGAACCATTCTTTTGCTGTATGACCCTAGACTGGGACGTAACACCATATTTAAAGTGACCACTTTGATTTTCAAGCACAAGAATGACAACAGCTTTATTATGCAAAGGTGTTCCTTCAGTTAAAAACAACTAGTTTGAGATTTATATCTGCTCATCTTTTTTTAACTACGCTAGAATGCCTCATCCCACCCCGCTGTTAAAAAATAAAAAAGTAACTCGGTAACTTTTACTCTGAGTAAATTTTTTTAATGAGCTACTTTTTACTTTTACTTGAGTAGATTTTTATAATGGTAACTTTACTTGTACTTAAGTAAAATTTCACTGAAGTAACAGTACTTGTACTTAAGTACAAAATTTTATTACTCTTTCCACCTCTGGTTATAAACAAACACGCTTAATGCAAGGTGAAAGGGTTTATACAGTAGATATAGACAAGAAACGTTTAAAAAGACAAAAACAAAAAACACAGGGGTATAAGGTGTATAAGGGGGTTTGAAGCTTGAGAAAGGCTCGCATCTGCTGAAAGCCAATTGCCAGGTGCGCTAGTGTTTGTGGTGAAAATATAGACGCAGGTGTGTTTATATTTGAGAGGGGAAATATGATAAAGTCTGCGAGTCATGATTGCAAATTCATCAGGCAGCTGAATGGAATAGCTTCGAGGCAGATACAGCTTTTTTTTTATATCAAATCAGTTTGTGTGAAATCCACATAAACCTCTGCCACTTGCTACAAAGCAGAGAAGAGCAGGGCAGTTAAGACAAATACACACATGCACAAAAAAATACACAACCCTAAAATAAAGTATGAGAGGTGTTCAGGTCAAACCGGGACAGAACACGCATATGAGAGTAAAAACTTCCTTTATTGCTCTATATAATCCCCTTTTCTCAGTACGCCAGTGCCATGATCAGACTGGACTGCCTGTCTGATTCACGTCTGAAACCCTGGCCTTCCAGGAAGTCCTTTAATGGCCCAAACAAGTGGAAATGGCTAAAATCAAGGTCAGGACGGTACAGGGGGCATCCCAAGTGATGTTGGTACTGTACGTGATTGCGTGTACAGTTCCCAAAGACAGATGCGTCTCTTCCACCTCGGCCAGCGGGATCGTCATTCACAAATGTACAACTTTTTATTTAATTTTTTTAAACCGTTGCACCATTCAAATGTTTTACTGCGGCTAAGAGTCTGATCACTGTACAGTACTATGCTTGATGTCTGTTGTAAATTTACTTAAACGCCCCTCACATTTTGATTCATACACATTCACATTCCATACAACTTAAATAATTCTTTTGATTGTGTAAAGCTGTTTTGAGACAATGTCAATTGTTAAAAGCGCTATACAAATAAATTTAATTGAATTGAAATTGAATATTAGAACATGTACCTTAATATAAACCTGTGATTTGCTAGACTCCTGTGAAATGTGTTATAGCAAATCAATAAAAACAATAATTAAATAAATTATTTATTTAATATTTATTTTACACAAACCCCATTTGAACATATTTTTGCGTAACATTCCCTCATTACTGGTATCTGACTGAAGAAGGATTTATTATGTGCACTGATTTTTTTTTTCTTTTCCTTTCCAAAAAAGAAAAAGAGTGGGTGTCTTTTTATATCTACCATATGCGCTGTCGCTGGTGTGATTATGGCGGCGTTCTGTGAAACATAAAGAACGCTTTGGAGGGGGGAAAAAAGGAGCAAACTGTTGACGGGTATACTGTGGAGGCTGTCATGTTACTGAGGTCATGTGACTCAGATGGTACAGACACATTTGTAGAGCAGTGACTGAAGCTCCTGGAATAATTTTTTTTTATAAATACAATGTGTCTTGATTACATGTGTATGGTCTGTACTGATTGAGCATTATCTGTTTGTCTATTTGTGTATAGCATGTACAGTACTGTTAATTGTCTGGATACATGTGTTGCTCATTTGCATAGTGTGTGTGTGTAAATCTAGAATTTCAGAATGAATAAGGTATCTATCTATCAGCCTTGTGCAGAAACAGACCTCTATTCGCGTTTTCAGACGTTTAAGCTGAAATTCAAAACGCTCAAACCCAGAAACGCTGGATTCCTCTTCGCTCCCCGAGTGTCCATTTGGTCGGATCGGCACACGCTCATTTCGGAGGGCGAGGGACGGATGCTCGCCGTGATGAACTGAGACAATTACAGCATTCGTAGTCCCTTGGTGATGACTTTTTAATCTGGCTGTAATCACCGTGACATAATTGTGATGGCATGAATAAGAGCCAAAGCGAGAGAAAGCGACTGAGAGAGGCAGAGAGGGAGAACGAGGCGAGCGGCTATTGTCTCCGCCGTTCCCGTAACGCATTAATGATGATTAAAGTGCCGAGCGATTCAGATTACTGCATTGTGACGGCCTGGCTCGCTCCCCGTTGCGTAGATGCTGCAATAGACTGAAATGGCTCATGGGAGAGCCAGACTGAAGTAAAGATGGATAGACCAGATAAAAGGAAGCAGAGGGAGACAAAAAGGCAGTGAAAGTACAACTAAGAGGGGGGCAGTATCAGAGTTAATCAAGCGAAACTAGCGAGCTAAAACAAAAGCAAAGAGAGTATCCTGCTCTGTTTGAAGCTCCTCCTGGAACACTTTTTCCACCCTTTTTCTTTTTTCGTTTGCCATGGTTTAGGTTTTGCCTCCTTAGTAGTTTCGTATGGCTTTAAGGTGGAATACAACAAGCTAACAGTAAAGCCAGCTACGTAGCCACGACTCAGCATTTAGCTTGTCATGGAAAGATGTATGCTTCCTTTGTTGATTCTACCTAGCTAAAACTTTTTTTTTTTATCCTTTAGCTCGTCAGTTTCGTGATTTATCCTTTTATTTTTGCTTTATATGACTCCAAGGTGGCCTCCAGCAAGCTAGTCATCATGCTAGCTAATTACAACTCGTATTTTACATTGAGTTTGTCATGGTTTTTGCTAGATAGCTTTAAGTTGGACTATGACAAGCTAGCCGTAAAGCCAGCCAGCAACGATGCTTTAGCAGCATTTAGCTTGTTTAGTATGGAAGGATTTCTGCTAATTCGTACTGCTCCAAGTTATCCTGTAGTAAGCTAGTCATCATGCTACTGTAGTTATCTAAAACTTGGATTTGTCAGCATTTACTGTAGTTCGTCTTTGTGTGGGTTTTGCTTTCTGTGGGTATTAATATGGCTCTATGGTGGACTCTAGCGAGCTAATTAAGCTATCTAGCTAATTAGCTAGCTCAGATTTTTTTTTTTTTTAAGCATTGATTCTGTCCTGGTGTAATTCATGCTTTATTTGCAGCTTCATATGGCACTAAGGTGGAGTCTAAGCAAGCTAGTCATCACATTAGCTAGCTAAAACTCAGATGTTTTCCTCAGTATTTACGTAGCTTGTCATTGTGTGATTTATGCTTCTATGGCTTCATATGACCCAAAAAAATGGACTCCAGTAAGCTAGTCATCAAGCTAGCTAGCCACAACTATTTTTTATTTATTTATACATTTTTCAGCAATTTTTTTGTTTTTTTTGGTTTGCTATTCGACTTCATATTGCCCAAAGTCTGACAATAACAAGATAACATGACTTGCTAACTAATTAAACAGATTATTGCAAAAGTTTGGGCTAATTCTATTATTGTATAGGTTATGGAATGACCACTATATGTCCATTTTCAAAAATCAGTCAAAATCAGAGGGAAAAAAATACTTGTAGTTCAATTATTATTAAAAATTCATTTTGGTCTGTACGTGAACGTTGAGCTCTGACCTGCTGAGTTACCAAACAGATGAGGGTTGTTTCTATTCGTTAATGCATTCGGTTCACATTCTGAGACACACATTATACTTTCATGAATAAGAGAAAAACCCAGTATGAGATCACCCCGTGCACTACACACTTACTCACTCACACACACACACACACACACACACACACACACACACTCGCACACACAAACAGTCATGCTCCACTACCTAAAGTACAGGTAAATAAAATCTCCTCAGCTCCTTAGGGACCTTCTCGGTGCTTGGCGGATAGGGTGAATCACTGCGCACACACTTTTTTTAAGCTGTGCTAATACACAGCACATGTTCTGCCGGTCTGGAGCTTCCCTTATGGCACATTTTAGTTAATGCTCTTAACGGATCAGTGGTCTATAACTCGTACAGCTTAGTACGGCGTGTGCACGTGTGTCTTTCAGCTTTTAAAACCCAATAGAATGTACTTCTGAAATCAAAAAAGGAAGTAGCATGTACCGTAGTAGCATTTTGTGTGACAGAGAGAAATCCTACAGTTTCAACACTCTCCTTCCAGGAAATGTATGTTTACTTGGCGTCTTTGCAGTCACAACAGGAGATGCAATACAAGTGCTCAAGCTGAACAGTCTATCCTCAAACGCTTTCATCTCACTACAGCAGCAGGGTCCAACCTCCTGCCAATTCCCACTCCTCTAGATTCCCCCCCTGGCTGATTTTAGCCTGAATATTTTTTTTTCTTCTGCTTCGGTGGTTCAATCATTCTTGCTTATGTTTGTATTTTTTTCTGTTGCATGATACTTTATTTCTTCACATGGTTGCCATTTTCTTTTTGTTGTGTCTCATGCTGTTCTAAACAGCTTTACTTTCATCATTGTTTCACCTTCAGCATCGTCCTGACTCCTACTGCATGTAAGCCCCGCCAGCCAGCCTGACTTCCTACTCTTTCTCAGCTCAGCAGGTAGACAACAGCCAGACAGCTCAGCATCATGGGATATCCCACTCAGTCACACAGAGAGCCAGCAAGAGTCTTTGATAACACATCAGAGAGAGAGAGAGAGAGAGAGAGAGAGAGAGAGAGAGAGAGAGAGAGAGAGCGTGGACGAGCCATGGTGCGTAGACACAACGAGACACAAATACGTGGGCCAAATCGGAAAATGACATGTGATGGCTAATGACATGTTACATGAATAACACAGAAAATATCATGAAAAATATGAGTCACTCTTTGCCATTTGAGAAGGGTCAAGAAACTGGACTGCTTCATGCAAAGAAAACAACTAAGTAGATTTGAAATTGCTGGTTTTAAGAACCTTTCAACACATCAAAACCTGTAAAAAGAAATAATAAAGAAACTCAATACTAAAATCTGTCGCTATCTTTAATAGTGAAAGTAAGAGCATTTCCATAACCACACAATTGGCTCTAAACTCTACGGCAATGTGTGTCCATAAGGAAACTAGAGCATAAAATTTGGACTCTGTTAAAATGGTCATGTGGACTGATGAGTCCAGGCTGACCCTATTCCAGAGCGATGGGCGTGTCAGGGTAAGAAGGGAAGCGCATGAAGCGATGCACCCATCATGCATAGTGCCCACTGTACAAGCCTCTGGAGACGGTGTTATGATCCGGGGTTGATTCAGTCGCTCAGGTCTAGCTGACCACCTGAATGTACTGAATGGACAGGTTATCACATCTATGGTGTTTTTCTTCTCTGATGGAACGGTCATATTCCAGGACTCGGAGTGTGAAAGAGCAGCTCTGGAAGCATGAGGAATCATTTTCACACATGCGCTGTTCACCACATTGTGCACCGTAATCAAAACTATAAAACTAAAATCAAAACTATAAATCAATGAAATCTTAACGTTTGCAAGGTTTTCTTGGACAGGCAGGGTATTAACTCATTAAACAGTATTATTAGACTTTATTCGTTCAAAATCATGTCTAAGTTCTATACGGTACAATCCTGTATAGAATATGAATTATGGTGGATCTGACCAATCCGATCTTTGAATCGAATGAAAATGCTAAAACATTAATCATTAATTAAACATTAATTAATAAAAGAACATTAATCAGATTTTACATTTTAACATCTCAAAAAAGGTCAGGATGAGAAAACAGCAGAATGTTAAAGGCCTCTGTCAGACTTATTAAAGCTAAAGTGCATTCTGTGCTCATCTGATCTCTCACTCACTTCTTTCCTCAGTTTCACCATCACTCTGAATTTTAATTACTGTAAGTGTAAGAGCCAGGACGTCTCTCTCTCTCTCTGTTTAACAGCATTACAGCCACATAAGCTTAAACACTTCTAGTCATAATTATTTAAAAATGTCTGACTTGAAAAGAATAAAAAATTCACATATTTTGGCCGTATCCCAAATATTTGTGTTGTTCTTTTCCTCTAACGTGTACAAAATTATACCTTAGACATTAGCTCATTTAAATTTTTTTCATTAAAAAAAAAAATCAAGGAGCAAGGCAAGATATACTCCAGGACATCTTGGTGTTTTGATGATGATGATGATGATGGTGAAGGTGGTGTTTATCCCATAGGCACTCAGGTTGAGATCTGGTGAGTGTGAAGGTTGTTTAACATCAGTTTCATTCTCAATAAAACCACTGCATGAAAAAGTGTCCTGTTCCCATAAGAAATTTTACTATGGTAAACTATATAATACATCCCATGATATATTGAAGTATTACTTGGTAGTCACCATAGATCTTTATAGATTATCAGGGTAGATAATATGGCACTTCAGTGGGTGCAATGGTAATACTATGGTATACACTGGTCAATACAGTACTATGGTACTTACTGGCTCCAATGGCTACCAAAGTTCAGCAGATTTCTAAAATGGTACATTTGTACTGTGTCGTACTGTACAGCATTAGATAAAGTGTGTTAATATTATTAGTGTAGTATAAGCAGTACAATATCATTGTGTGTAATATTCAAAGTTTAAACATAAACTCACTCATTTAGTATTCAGGGTCACGGGGACCTGGAGCCTATCCCAGGAGGCTTAGGGCACGAGGCAGAGTACACCCTGGACAGGGTGTCAATCCATCGCAGGGCACACACCCATTCACACACTACAGGTACAGTAATTTGGGAACAGCAATTATCCTAACCTGCATATCTTTGGACTGTGGGAGGAAACTGGAGTACCCGGAGGAAACCCACCAAGCGCAGGGAGAACATGCAAACTCCATGCACACAGAGACGAGAATTGAGAATGGCCAGGAATCGAACCCAGACTCTGGAGATGCAAGGCAACCGTGTTAACCACTACACCACTGTGCCGCCTTTAAACATAAACTCCATGGAACCATATTACAGCTCCATGTGCCATAGTCTGATATATGTAGTATATCAGCATAGACAATACAGAGAAATATAGCCTGGTACTATATCATCATGGTACTGAATAGCATGCCAGAATTACTTGTGTGAATGGGGGCAGAGTCATTCTAGGCAGATGTAATTGCATCCAGGAAGGTATTTCTATAATGGTATTTACTGGCCAAGCTAAACACCATGATTTTTTTTTTTAACCTAAAAAAAAAATTGAAGAGCCAGTCTGTCACAAACTTCCAGTTACATGGTAGGTCTTGTACATGCACTTGTCCATTTGGGTTTGTTTCTGACATCTGGTGTCATTAGCATGGCATCCCAGTCTGACCCGCCGAGCATCACCTAACCGAGCCATGTCCAACCCAATCCCTTTTTAGCCGAGACTTGCTATACACGATACAGAATTAGTTTTAGCAGAGCATCCATCCTGCAGCTGCTGTTAAACCACAGGGAACAATGTCAACTTCTCAGACTTCCAGTCTCCCAGTCTGCATCGTTTTAGAGCCAAACAAGACAAATCTGTTTTTCCTGGAGAAGTGTGAGAGAAAACTCCGCAATACTGCAATCTCAGGGGGAAAAAGGCCTGGCAAGTTGGCTCTCGGCACCGATCTCATCTTGCTGAATGTTCACTCCTGCGACGCGAGAATCTAGCAGCATGCTGTGACAGCGTCCACACGCTCCACTAGACTCACAGACCGACCTCCTTTTTCGCTTGACATGAAGCTTAAATGAACTTTAAATGAGGACCGAGCTGACGAGTGCTGATTTGTCTCTCATCGAGAGCATGGTGACGCAGCATTAGTATTATTTTTAGACGTTCACTCTTCTAAGGAGTCCAGCGGAACCATCATAGAGCATGTAGAAAGAAAGACTTTTTTTTTTTTTTTAAGTTAATGCTGGAAAATCAATGAAGGCGTCCCATCCATATACTGTACAAGATACCTGCAGAAGTAAATACAGACCTTGGAGCCAATGTGGACGTCATGGCATGGGGCTCACATGACCACACGTAATGAAAATAGCTATTTATGTATTTATTCCTTTGTTTTTTTTTCATTATGGTTACCGACTGTAGGATTGTGGACCGGGACTGGGACCGTAGCCTGCCCCAGGGACCTCAGAAACCCACAGTGGTGCTCAGTAATACATTATGGGCCATCTGGAAACGTCAGTTAGCATACGCAGCATGTCTTTGGACTGTGGAGGGAAACCAGGGTATCTGGAGGAAACCCACAGAGAGAACATGCAAACTCCATACACACACCCACAGACAGACTGGAGGTGAGATTTAAACCCTAAAAACCCCCAAAACTAGAAATTCTAAAAAGTTTGGATATAGCGAGACCAAAAAAAAAAAAAAAAAACTTAAGACTTGGACAATGATGATTCCTCCGACAGTCTTAAATACATGCAAATTAGGGAAATTTGTGTTTCCAAATTGATCGTAGTGTGTGACAGAGCGTGTATGTGTATGTGTGCCCTGTGACGAATTGGAACCCCATCCAGGGTGTACCCGTCTCAACCCCCGAGTCCACTGGGATAGGCTCCAGGCCTCCTACGACCCTGTATACAATATAGACTGTGTAAGTGAGTGAGAAGGCACATGGTATAGGAACCTGCGTCAGTTTCTGAAAGAAAGAAAGAAAATATCTCCTTGTCTACACTTCGCATTTGCCTGAAATTAGCATTTTAATGGACGAGATCCCATATAAGCGCAGGGGTCGAAGTCTACTTAAGAATGTCGCCCAGTCAGCGACATTTCAATTTATTTAGGCTTTCTTTTTTTTTCTCCCCTCTGGATGCAGAGAACTGTGAAGAGCCCTTCAATACTGTTTTCTCGCAGCGTAGATACGCGCACCGCAGAGCCCGAGAACACACTTTCGCTTTGATTCGCTTTCAGGCACTTCATTGTCACATGGCACACACTTTGAAGTTGTACTCAAACTCAGGCCAGACTATTACACTGCTCATAAGGCTATGCTCTTTGAAAAAAAAAAAATGTGTTTCTTTTTTTGGAGATATATTAACATTATAAAGCAGTTCTAGTAGGAGTCTTTTCAGGAAAGGAAATCCTCTGTTGTAGGAATCTTTACAGAACATTTAGGGGTGTGGGTGAAAACCTTTAGCTCACCAAATTAGCTGAAGCCCTGAGAGCTGTTATTAAAAATAAAAAAAAATCCTACATTGAATTATACATGAACTGACAATAGGAAATCAAATAGAACCAGACTTACCACCACTTGACTTGGGGTCAACTTATAACAGCAGTCGCTCGGTTGAAATCGTCTCAGAACAATTGCAGCATGCAACAATATCAGTTCTGATTCATTAAGAGATTATGAATGTTCAGGAGCCTCCTACGAAAACTGGTGAATTCCAAAATGTGCCCTTAACCATCACCATACTGAGAATTAAATTACGTTTTAATAACTTTAATTGACAAAATTGTTCAATAGAAGATTGGAAATCAATGGCCTCGTCTGATGAGTCCATTTGCTGCGACATTCAGATGGTAGGTTCAGAATTTAGCATAAACATGAAAGCATGGGGATCCATCCTGCCTTGTATCAACGCTGGCATGGGGGAGATTTTCTTTGCCCACTTCGGTCCCCTTAGTAGCAGTTAAGCATCATTTAAGTGTCACGGCCTCCCAGATTATTGTTGCTGGCCTTGTCAATCCTCTTACTGACCACAGGATAACACACCATGTCACACCGATAAAATCATCTCAAACTGGTTTCTTGAACATGACAATGGGTTCACTTTACTCAAACAGCCTCCCCAGTCGCCAGGTCTCAGTCCAGTAGAGCACCTTTGGGATTTGGTGGAACAGGAGACAGGAAATCTGCAGCAACTACATGATGCCATTGTGTTAATATGGACCAAAATCTCGGAGCAATGCTTCCAGCACCTTGTTGAATCTATTCCATGAAAAACTAAGGCATTTCTGAAGACAAAAGGGAGGTGAAGGCGAGCTCAGCAAGGTGAAGTGGCCGGTGATTGTGAGATGAGATCCATCCATCCATCCATTTTCTTCCGCTTATCCGAGGTCGGGTCGCGGGGGGCAGCAGCTTCAGCAGGGATGCCCAGACTTCCCTCTCCCTGGCCACATCTTCCAGCTCTTCCGGGGGGATCCCAAGGCGTTCCCAGGCCAGCCGAGAGACATAGTCCCTCCAGCGTGTCCTGGGTCTTCCCCGGGGTCTCTTTCCGGTGGGGCGTGTCCGGAACACCTCACAAAGGATGCGTCCAGGGGGCATCCTAAATAGATGCCCAAGCCACCTCATCTGGCTCCTCTCGATGCGGAGGAGCAGCGGCTCTACTCTGAGCCCCTCCCCCTATCTCTAAGGGAGAGCCCAGACATCCTGCGGAGGAAACTCATTTCGGCCGCTTGTATTCGCGATCTTGTTCTTTCGGTCACTACCCACAGCTCATGACCATAGGTGAGGGTAGGAACGTAGATCGACCGGTAAATTGAGAGCTTTGCCTTTTGGCTCAGCTCCTTCTTCACCATGACGGAACGATACAGAGCCCGCATCACTGCAGACGCTGCCCTGATCCGCCTGTCGATCTCCCGCTCCATTTTACCCTCACTCGTGAACAAGACCCCGAGATACTTAAGCCGTTTCACAGATCCATGAGATAGAAATGGCAACATTTAAATTTGAATTTTTTTCTTTTATATTTTTCTAAATCAAATTAATCTGAAGCAGACATCAGGCTGGCAACCTTTGCCAAGAAAGCAGCTCATCGCCTGACTTCAAATCTGGAACTCTGCATTTCTGCCAAGATGGGCAATAAATGCTCCCACACACATGCGCACAAAAAATAAAAACCCGGTGCTTGAACACCAGTGACACTCCCTCTACAGCCATTAAACTGCTATTGAAACAGACTATACAAACAGCCGGCATGCATGGTGTGTATATACAGTACAGTAGCGGTGGCAAAATCAGACCAGAACATGCCTTCTTTCTCTCTATATCCCTATTAGAAATTAAAAAAAAAAATTCTCCTCAGCACTTATTTCTTCACTATACTCCTCCATTTATTCCCAATCTCATCTATTCATTTCTGCTTCTTTGCTGAGTCAGAGGACTGAAGTGTGAAAGGTGGGACGACTGAATGAATCACTGGTGTTGCTGTGCTATCTTTAACCTTCATCAATTCATCCCGTCTTTGGCCATGGCACCTGGAGCAGTGTGGATGAGCAGAACGTCAGTCAAAGGAAGTACAAAGAAAAGTGCAGCCACTGACCTTGTTATGAAATGTTAATCGACATCTTCGCCATGTCCTTCGCAGTATATGGTTTACTTTCAGAGCTTTTAGAGTTCCATGGTTATGGAAAAGTATTCCAAATGTACACTCACTCTCACTCTATACTCATATACCCCTTTATTATAACCCTTGGGTCACAGGAGGACACCTAGAGCCTAGCCTCGGGGCACTAAGTGATTGGATACTAGTCTGTTGCACTAGGTGGGGTGCACCCTAGATTGGATGCCAGTCCATTAAAGGGCACACGCATGTGCACGCTCTTAAAACTCTGCGTTTATCTGGTATGTGGGAGGAAACCAGAGGAAACCCACCAAGCACCAGGAGAACATCCAAACTTCTCACATCCAGACCCGAGGCAGCAATCCAACCCTCAACCCCTGATGATCCAATGAACCCAAATGAACATCTGACCAATTATGTAGTAGTACAACGAACTCATGTGGAATTTCTGTTCTCATTCTGTTAACTGCTAGGTGTGCATAATAGCAAACACGTCGCAACACCGCCGTGCATAAATGTAAAGCATGATGTGCATGCGGCAATGAGCCACACGGCTGAATGAAATTCCGACTTTATAGTCAAGTCATAATAAAAGTACATTCCGCCCACACAGAAACCTCCGGACAGCATGGCGTTAATAATATGCTGTAGAATAAAAACAGTATTGCTTTGATTAGCAAATCACACGTGTCCGGTATCCAGGATGAAAAATATCACAGCCACCCACTTCTATATGAGTCACTCTCTCGATCGTTCACTTAAAAAAAAATAAAATCTTAAAAGACATTCAAGTAGAGCACGTCAGGCACATAAGGATATACTTTACTCATGATTCTTTAACCAACAAGCACAAGTACTTGTCACTGGAGTGGCGCTCCAAGATCCGAATATACTGTACTGTTACTTTACCTTTAGGTCTGCAACTAATGTGGGTCTTTAAATATTGTCGCATGACTGGTTTCGAATGACAGAAGTAAAAGTGCTAAAGAAGAAAATATCGATCTCAGTTCTTAGTTGAAAAAAAAAAAAAAACTTCTTCAATCAAATAAATTCCATTTCCATATACAGCATAGTGAAATCTATTTATATATCCTATACATGTCTACAATATCTCTCTGGGTATGAAGGAACTGGAAGCAGGAAAGATAGGGGATGAGGGTAGACGTGATCACAGAAGGTACTTTGATCTGCTCGACTGGATTATACATTAAAGCATTGTATGATCTGCAACCCAGGTCAATAGTTCTTATGTATTTAAATAATGAAATAAAATCAGATTCTCCTGACTCACTGCTGCAATTTTTTTCCCGCCATTTTGCTGTCATTTGTGCCAAATGAGGGGTGTTCCTGTGGCGGCTTGGATGTTTAGCCACCAATCTGGAGCGTGTGTGCAACGGCGCGAGCAGTTGATCAAGGTGAAGTCTAAATTTGGATGCAGTGATGTCATGCCTTACAGAAGGCTGAGCTCATGCCCATCGCAGCCATATCTCCAACCAAGAGCGCATCTGTTCACTTGCAGCACTGAGGTGAGAGAGATTGAGAGAGAGAGGGGGGGGGCAGTAAGAATGAACGTTTGGTTATATGGAAAGAAAGAGCACAGAGATGAGATGCGGAAGATTGACAGCGGAGCCGTGAGGTCACCGACACCCTGTGGTTTTAGGTAGATCAGTCTGACACTCGAAAAAAATAACAACAGATGTAGGACGAAGACATGCTGCACAAACGGAACTTAAAAAAGTGTATAAGTGGACTTAAGACACTGACTGGGGACGTGCAGGGGCTGATGGGAGGTGTAGTCCAGACATCATCATCATAGTAAAGTCAACAGCTATGCATTATTTACTATTAAACTACTACTTATTACAAATTTTATAACTCTATACCCTCACTCCCGCAATGCATTGAACAAAACCTAATAAAGTGTCTTCTCTGGTGCATTTAAAATAAATTCTACCAGTACGGTGTTACTGTACCAGTTAGCAGATGTAGCATATAGCATTTCTGTTGCTCCGTGCGAGATCCGAAAGATCCCAAAGCTATGAATTTTAAATGTGCCGCAAAGGAGGCTTGCCTAGAAGTTTACTTCTCTTTAAGATACATGGCACCAACGGCATGTGTTATCCAGAAACACAAGGGGTGCTGATGCCAGCGCAATTAACCCTTACACTATAAAGTCTCGTCAGTGTAGATGTTCACACAAGCTTCCCTCTCAAACTATTCAGCAATGTCCATTTATATTTGTATAAAGCGAGAATTTCAATGAGAATCAGTAGAAGTCGCCTATGATTTTCATATTTTATCACAGCGCTGATGAATTAAAGTCATAAATGGTCAAAAGGTGTTGAACCTCGTCATCTTCTCGAATAGAAATACAGTAATTGTGTTGATGGAACGGATTATTTCAGGGCTAGGGTTACGAGCCTATTCACATTTAAAGGGC